>JAGVSP010001280.1:0-57345 GCA_022494985.1 Micrasema minimum | reverse complement strand
ACTTTGTGTTCTCAAAAAAAAAAACTAAATATGTAGTTTTTATCGTCTTCCGAATTTCGAATTGCCTGAAGAGATTTTATTTAATGTGTATTTTAATGTGTAGTAGGTACTTTATATTTTCTGGAAAAAGCGGTTTGATTTCCTGTTGACCTTTGTATCTTTACTCCTTTGTAAGAGATTTCTCAGATGCTCAGTCAGTGAGGCGTTAAACAATGTCCGACCACAAAGTATCGTATATCGCGCGCGTGTTGGATGCAACCGATTAGCTAACAAATCGTGGATTGTTTTGGTTTTCCGCAAGAACGAGCTTTCCACTTTATATTCCTGCACACATTTGTGGTAAAGCAAGTAGTGAAGGACTATTATCACGAGCATTATCACGAGCATTATTACGTCATTTAGAACAATTACAATTGCTTGTTATGCAATATTCATATTAAAAACATTTTGTTATTAAAACTTTGCTATTGAATGAATAACAATAGTTAAAAAAAAAAATCACGACAAAAATAAGAAAAATTGATAAAGGCCCAAATAATGATAAAAAATAAGCTTTTTCGTTGGCTACAAACAATATGTCAACCATATTTTTTTTATTTCCGACCTTATTTCAATGATTTCTTCTGAGTGTTATAGGTCATGGTCAAAATGGCCATTAGGCCCTCTGGTTGCACAGAAATGTATCACAATAATCGTTTCCGTTTTTTCTGGATCTGGGCCTTGTTAAATTAAAAGAGAGAGATTTACGAAAATTTAGAGAGAAATAATAACTTTAATCCGTTTTTCTTTTCATTTCAGTCGCGATGTGGCTGACCATGGTGTGGTCCCTGCTGGCGCTGTGCTCCGGCTCGCCCCACGTTGGGCGCCACACACGCTCCGGCGGGCCGGGCTCCGGCAGCTGCGCCGAGGCGCGCCTCCGCTGCGCGTACCGCACGGGCTGCGGCGCCGCGCTCAACAACTACCTCTTGTCGTGCTCCGGCATCGTGCGCGGGGCGCCCGGCTGCCCCGTTCCCTGCCAGCACGCGCTTATCGCGCTCACCTCCACCGAGGAAGGGAAGAATCTAATGAATGTAAGTGGGTATTTAGATATTTTAGCTTATATCATAAACATCCCCGTGCCGTGCTAGCACGTGCTCATTGCGCTCATCTCCAAGGGACGAAGGGAGGAATCTAACGAATGTAAGTGGATATTTATATACTTTTATACATCATGTTGTGCTCGGTCCTGTGCCGTGCGAACATGCGCCAATCGTACTAACCTCCTTATTGTTGCATCCATGTAAGGTTTAAGGATGAATGTAAAAAACCAAACGAAACTATGTCCCAATTGATATCTCAACAGAGATTTATGGTATTACTACTTACTACTACTTTCCCTCATCCGCACCCAATGGTGCATAGGGCACTGCATTGGTGCACCAAGAGCAGAGTATCTTGATCATTTTATTACATGAAGGCAAGATGATCAGTCTTACGCTTCAGTACCGTTACGATTTATGGTACATATGCCTTTATTATAAGGAAGCATTTTTTTTTTGTTCGCAGTGCGAGTGCAATGATGACTACTGCCAGGAGTCCAAACAAAGAGTAGAAGTGTGCAAACCTGAAGTGCTCCGCGCCTCGATGAACGAGACCGTCTCCTGCCGAGTGTCCCAGCTGATCTGCGCTGCCGACTCGCTGTGTGCTACCGCCCTGGAGTACTACCAGCGCTACTGCCGCTCCATGTTCCACGGCAAGAAGTGCTCCCACCGCTGCCTCAACTCCATTAACATCCTCCTGCGCCAGGAGAAGGCAGCCAAGCTCAGCACCTGCAAGTGCGATGGCTTCGAGAACTACGACTGTCCCAAGGTCCAAGCCAACATGGCCAGACTCTGCTTCCACAAGACGAAACCTAGAATAGAAGACGAAACAACTACAGTGAGAGAAGACCTCAGAACAAACGAAGTAACAGACGGGGCCAGCATATCTCAAACCTCCTCTCCTTTATTACTTCTTGTATTTTTACTTATCAGATACACAGTTCCTGACTGACGACTCCCATCTAATTAGATCATAGACTGATTTTCAATTATCAACAATTACTATTTTAGATATTGTACATTCAAATTATATTAGGTTCATAAAAAAGAGCTGAATGAAGCTAAATCTATAACTAAGGTATCCACTACCATCCCAGCTATTATTCTTAATCGGCGCGGCGTTTAAGATAAGGTTCCGCTGTATAATAAAAATAATGTACATAATTACTCTATTATAAACTAATAGTTTTATACATAATGACGTACAAAATTTACTTCTTAAGTTGTACATAGATAGATTATGAATTATATTTTAGATTTCACATAGAGGTTTGAAAGAATTACTATCACCACAGTGTACCAAAGTGAGATTATTAAACTACTGTAGCTATTTAAATATTTTATATTACATTTTAGATTAGTGACAACTACAATAGAAAATTGAGATTATATAAAATTGTGTTTTCCTGTAAGTAAATACATTGTAATTTTTAATCATGTAAAAATGTTTGAGTGAGTGTGTAATAATATGGTAGTGAGTAAAAATTCTAAAATTGGGGTTTAGTGGCATAAATTTTGAAATATATTTTTGGTTCGGATGAATTAACTTTTACTTGATCGCTGCTTTGTATTAGGTATTGAATTATATTTATTTTATTTTGTATACATTCCCTCATAATAGTCTACTTAATATTGTTTACTGACCAAAGAAGATATTTCACTGCCAGGTCGAAGTCTAATTCCGACATAAACTGCTAAAGGTTTTGGATTGTTAAGTTATAGTATATATATAGTAAATATAAGAAATGAAAACATTTTTACATACAATAATGATGTAATACATTTTCTCAGAGAAAGTCATAAATGACTTCGATATATACCTACGATTTTACACATGTTTTAGCATTCAAGGTACTTACTAGTGAAAAATTTATTTACGTAATTTTCACTAGAATACAAATTTCTACCGAAACCCTTTTCATCTCAAAACCTTTATTTTTTTACATGTCGTTAAAAGCCAAGGCATTTAACATTCATATTCAATACAAGAATCACTTTCTGAAATACTATTTCTAATAAGAATGAATACTCGCCCTTGAATATTATTATTAAATTATTTATAAAACTTATCAGTACGAAATATGTTCTACGGATTATTTAAGATTTGGCGTAACTATTTTATTTTAACTATTGTTAAATTATTACGTATTATTTCATGCATAATTTATTTAGAGATTTTTAAAACTAATTTGTTTAATTTGTACCATATGGATTAGATGTAAGTATTTATATTTGATGAAGAGATTTTCGTACCTTTACAAGATGTGTACATAAATTTCCTATAAATTATTTGCTAGGACTAGTGTATAGACATTTGATATTAAAATTTCATAAAAAATTATTATTTGATAATATTGTATTGAACTTGCCACAAAATTATGATTATTGTTTATGAGCGTTTGGTAAGAAAATCGAAAATATTGTGAAAATTCAGGTGGCGAAAGATTAAAAAAATGATAAATAAATTTACCTTTAAATATTGGACTTTCGATTTAACTTTCAATCTATATCTAGTACCTATGTACTGAATTATTAGGTTCGGAACTGGGCAATTCAATTTTGTTATTTCCTAATTGGAAATCATGTTTTAAATTCATATATATATATAAACAAACTTAATATACATGTTCTTGTAATTTATTTTATTACTCACATATTGAAGTAGAGAACACAATATGTCCAATGTGACGTAATGCCAAAAATATTGATAATTTTTTTTAATAGATACGCAAACTTGAGCGGTTGAAAATAACTTCGATTCTGTTTTATACATCACTTTTCAAAGTTTATATTTACATCTCATTACCATAAATTGCCATAAATATCTGTCCTTTTTTACTTTGGAAATATTGTGATCTCACTGACAAAAAAAGTGCAGATAGCTCAGAGGATTCTTTATCTAGGCAGATAGAGTAACTGTCAAAATTTTGACAATTACAGCGACTGACGTAATACTCCGTACGATTTTAACTTGATGTATGTATTCCAATAAATAAATTTACAAAATTATGTTCCTGAAAAACTGTTTTATTTCTTAATAATATAACGTGTCATTCCAATAGGATGATGAATCCGAATCTGCTGAGAGATGTAATATAATAACGATACTTGACAGCCTTTTTATATTTACCAACATTTAGTCGATTTTACAGAAGTGAAATAAAATAATTTAAGTATAACATTATTATTTTCAATTATCTTATCTTATTTATCTTTGATTGTAAACAAAGGCGCATATTATATTATTTGATTGTCCTTTCATTGCAAAAAAGTTAAAAATGATTTTTTACGAAAACGGTGGTTAAGATAAACAGGCGGTCAATCATCGATATACCTACTATTAATTAAGCGTACTTATGAATCATGGATCACATATTATTAATATTAAATGGATTAATAGTAGAATAAGGAATTTAAAAATGGAATATTAAGTACCTACACAGCAAAATATCTAAGGTGGGCGTTGAACCCTAAGATTGGGTAACAAAAAGCCTATTATGTTCCACAAAGGATTCTCTGAGTTTGGAACCAGATTTATGGGAGCTCAAAATATGTGAGTAACTTACAACCTACATTTCAAATAATAAAAAACAACATATTTTTATACATGGTGTAACAAAAATCGATGTAGGGACAAGCGGGAAACCAGTGAATCTACGTGATATTTGGAGTTGATTTTGTAACATTTTTTATTTTTATTTGACCCATAGTTTTCGAGAAAATTGAGTACGAAGTTTTAAATTGATAAAAAAAAATTATTTACTCAAATTAATAGTATCCGTAAATAAAACCAAATAGTAATATTGTACGTATTTTAATAAAAATTTGTACAATATTACAATATTACCTACTAATGAAAGCTTTTATGAGGAGAAAAAATGTTTTTTTCAAGCTCGGATTAAAAAGTCATATTATTACACATTCTACTCCAAAATATGATGTAGATTCATCAGTTTTTGCAAGTAACAATTTACATCTCAGCGGAGACGAGAAGTTTGGAAGGGATTGTGGCTATTACAGGAGTTTACAGAACTTGTTACCTGACTGTCACACTGTTATTGAATGCAAGCCCGTAATGAGTAAAACCCAGGTTTTGTCTTCCAGTAAGTATTAGAACACACTAAAAATGATGATTACTCAAAAGTAAAATAAAAGATGTTTTTAAAACTGAAATAACTATCGAAATATATA
Organism: Micrasema minimum; assembly: GCA_022494985.1. NCBI lineage: Eukaryota > Metazoa > Arthropoda > Insecta > Trichoptera > Brachycentridae > Micrasema > Micrasema minimum. Next base: position 52,075 of record JAGVSP010001280.1, on the reverse strand, counting down.
TTCAATAGTAATCAAATAATAATGCAATTATTTATTTAATTGTTTTAATCTTTTAACATTACAAAAATTGTTTGTTTTGTTTAATTTTTTAATGATTTAAATATTATAAGTAATATTAAAAATAGGATAAAAGTTCTTTTTTTTCTACAAACACGTGCTTTTCTATATATTTCTATGTAGTAAGTACCTATCTAGGTGAAAGTGTGAGCTTTGAAAATCAAAACAGGGTCATAATTATTTCTAAAAATATTACCTCCGTAAGTTATTTGAGAGTTCAATCCCTCGAAATAAATTAATTATGAAGGTTTTTTCTACTCAGACCTTAGACCCAAGACGGGACCCGGAGCAATAAATCGATTGGTACTTCATTCTATATTTTCAATTGTAAACAGATAATTCGTCATTATTTAAATTTTTACCTTATGAATAACCAATGAACGGGGATTACTTTATTTTTCCACCCGAACAGAACGGGACAACTCTATCGAAAATATACAGTTATCTCTGTCTTTTGCCCACACGATTAGGGTGACCAGGTTTTCATTACAAATAAAAACATTTCGGTAATTTGAAATATAAATAAATATTAAATCTATCTATAAATAGCTCAGAAATTGTGTGTAGGTATAAACTTGTGTTCTTACGATTGATTTCAGAGAAATATAAAATGTATTTTTTTTTCCAATTTTGTTTTTTTACAACGCTAATTATTACGGACATATTCATCAAAATAATTAGCGAAACTTAGTTGACATAATACAATACAGAATTATGAGCGCAATTTAAAAAAAATCAACATTTGAAATCGCTAAACCGTATTTTGTAAGAACGAGTTTTACGATAACGACGTAGATTTATGATTTGCCAAAAACACATGGCATCTTTTCTACCATTGAACGATAATTTTAATCTCTGTCAAACTATCAAAAAACTCTATGCACGAATTATAGCCAGAGTACACAAGAGTACAATACATACACATAATTCAAAACCCTCGTGAAGTTGACCGAAGTTGGAGATTGTAGATGATCACTTTAAATTACTAATAATAATGATATTAAGACAACTTTTAAGGCGCCAATTTTAGAGACATCAGAAAAAAGATTATGTATGCACTTCATACGACACTACCTAAACTAACATCAAGTTTTATATTATGATGTCTCAACAAATAAAAGAGACTTAGAATCTCTAGAAAGATATATAGGCTTTATAGGGCCTGTCATTAACTGACGTATTACATTCCCTATATCACCTATCATCTCATAACAATATCAGTAAATTTTTAAAACAACACTGTGAACAAAAAACAAAGTGAAAATTTTAATTTAAAATTCGCGGGCTCTTCGATTCTAACAAGTTCTTTTTTTAAAGTGTATAGTGCTGTCACTGACATATCGCATGCTTAATGGAATACTGACCCATTAGTAGACAGGTCAGAATTGAGTTACGTACAGAGACAGGCTTTTGTGAGCTCCATCATCTGATCAATACTTAATCAAACGTCAAAAAATACAACCAATTATGATTAATTGTTATAAGTATTAATTATATGCATCAACAAGTAGGATGTCTTCTCGTGACAAGACCTTCTTTTGCGATGTCCCAAAAATTGTTTTTTTTTAGTTAAGTCAGTATTTCCATTAAGCATGCGATATGTGTGTCAAATTTTAGTTTTATGGGATTAATTTGGCAATAGTTGCGCACGTGTTTTGTGAACAGCAAAAAACTGATTTATCTATTTTAAGTATGATTTTGTTGAGCAAAAAAATTGCATTAAATTTTGTTTGCGGAATTAAATTTCTGCTGCATTTTCATTGAGAATGTTACAGAAGGCTTTTGGTGACCGGGATATATCACAAAAAAATGTTTACAAGTCGTAAAAATAATTCAAAGAAGGCAGAGAAAGTGGTAAAGACAAATATCGCCCTGGACGATCGTCCTCGTCACCGGCGAACAATGGGTCAAGGAAATCAAGAATTTGGTGCTCAAGAATCGCTGATTGACAGTTAAGGACCTTTAACTTCACACTTTATACTTTAAATGGTGTTGTGTACTTTGTAATAGGAATAACACTTTTTATAGGAACCATTGAGAAAAATATAAAAGCCCTAAAAGTAAGCGTCGTAATCAGAATAATTGGAATGGTTATAAGTTGTGGGTTGATTATCACAGGTTCTATATTCTCCATACAACATGAAAGATTTTCTACTGCTGTTATTAGAAGTATTATTCATGTTGCAATTGTAGCCCTCAATGCTGACAACATAATAGTCATACTACGTTATTGTTGAAAATTCGTTCACGACCGCAAGCGTGGTCACCCTATAGACAATTCAAGAGCGACTCTCGACTAGGGTGGTCCATATCCCAATTACAGAACACTCTCGATTATCCGCGGCGACGGTAAATAAATCTTAATCAGAAATGGATAGAAATGTAGGTACTTTTTTGTAAACATACACTAGTCGACTATTCAATGAATAGGTCCTGTAAAAAGAGGACGTTTTATTTTATCCTCTTAAATTTTACGAGAAATGCGCCATAAAACACACAACAATGTTACCTGTATGATACAAGATCTTAGATAAGACCTTCATGTATTTTAAATAAATAATATGGTACGTTGTGTATGCATGATCCAGGCGAAGGGTTATTTTAGTGCATGGACGGTGTTATGCATAAGGCAGTTAATCCATATAAATTTTATTTTATTTTTTATTTTATTTATTAGGGATTACTCAACAGCAATACATAGAATAAGGTATACAGAGTAAATTAAACATTATAAAAGCCAATAACAGAGATCCACAAAAAACACATTAAAGAAAATACAAAGGAGGAAATACAACTATAAAAATTTAAATACATTATATTAAAGAGAGAGAGAGAGGTGGGTGGGTGGGTGTGTGTGAGTGAGTGTAAGGCTGGAGAAAGGGTGATAGAGTGGGTGCATGTGTGTGTGAATTCTATGAGAATAAATACTATCGCTGATTTTAAACATGAGAGGAAAATAATTCTTTTATGACTCTTTTTTTAAATACAAATTTGCTACAGTCAAACAAATCAATATTGCTGAACTTTGTATTATAATTACGAGTTATACGAATCAATGGAGAGTTACGCGCATAGTTACTACGAGCTACTGGCAAATGGAATAGAGATTGAGACGTGTGACGAGTACGGTAGCCAGGTACTTTCAGGGCCAGCTCAGATACCAGAGCTGGACTGTCAAGACGTCCGCTTAGCAAGTCATGCAGGATTCCCATGTCCAACGACAGACGACGATCTTCAAGGCTAAGCAGGTGATGTATGTCACAAGAATTTTTATAACATTAAGAACATCCTTGTGAGTGAACTACACCTCCAATTTTAAGCGTTATAGCGTTTTTACCACTGCGCCTACGGTGGCTTGTGTGTGAGGGGTCTAAGCGATTTATCGAGTAATCGAAATAAATTAGTGCGCTGTGTTGGTAAAATACATTTGCATTTAGTCTCTGATAGCAGATGTCACTGTTGCATAATGAACGTCCATGTGACGCATTGTAAAACACCGTTATACCACATGTTAACCTTGAGGCACTTCCGCACGAGTTACTCTGAAACTGTTTGATTTATTCAACAAACATTTTGCCCATGTTACAACGGGCTATTTTATTAGTGGAATTTTAAAAAAAATAATTGTAAATATAAATCTTATCGAACAGTAGAATATTCCCAAGGTAGTTATAAAAACTCATTTGGAACTGGTATAATTTACGGGCAAGAAAAGGGGGAGATAGGTTGCATCTAATGTTGAAACTAGAGACTCGAATGCAAGGCTCGAGGTAACATTATCAACAAAATTAAGAAAGGTCTCTACGATGTTCGTTCACGTAAGAGCGAATGGATGAATGAATGTAATCGGTTAAAAAAAAATATATGAATGTGGACTGTACTCGTGGATGTAGAAGTCGAGGAAGGCCGAGAAAGACTGTGGCATGAACAAGTAAAACAAATGACTATAAAGTGGGCGTGAGAAGTCAGTTATAATCGACCAATTGTGCAGGAGATAGATTTATGAAATGTGGAGAGCAAGAGAAGTATGCCAGGAACAGAGTGTGTATCGTTTCCTATCCTATCTGCCTACCTCCTTCGGAGTGAAATGGCGTGATGGTTAGTTAGTATGAGTTATATTATTTACATTTTTAATTACATTATTGCACATGCTACCCACAAATTAAGTGAAAGACGATACAATTAACACATTGCAATCTTAATCCTAAGTACATCATGACTATCGATATTAAAAAAGAAAATTAGAATGAGCAAATAGTTATACAATATAATATATGGTGGCATTACGCATTTCTTACTCAGGGGTTGTTTAATATATTGGGATCGAGAAATGTTCAACCTTGAGCCAATTTACTGGATTATAACCGATCTGCTGGTGCTAAATATAAAATATTATTGCAATATCTCGGCTGGCACAAGATTATCGTCAAGGACTGGCGTACGTGTATGGCAGGGCTTACTAAAAACTCCAGGAGCTGAAAATAATCATTTAAAACATTGACAAATTGTATTGGCCTTGTTCGTGATTTTTTATATTGGTATACAAAAGATTTGGGATAAGTTGAAGCAAGAATCGGAGTGTCATGTCTAATTATGACCATAGTTGCGTTCGAGATTTTTTTTTTATATTATCTTCCGATGATTTAATAAAATTTTTTATAGCAAATTTCCTGTAATAGCTTTTGACGTCTACGCAATAATGCAAATTCATCATATCAGTGGTTTAGCTTATTTTTCTCATTTAGCAATGGGCTTTGTTCTTTTCCTTTATTAATTTTAAACAGTGCATCGTTTAAAACCAATTAGGATAGAGTCGTTTCTGAGTTCTCGTATCAAGGGGAATATTTTTCATTGATTGACTATAAAACTAAAATTTTACCAAATCTACTAACTTGATAATCATTATGTCTACTGTTTCTATGCAATATGATTTGATATACAATAGAAAAGTGATAAAGATTTCTCCGAAAACTGATTTTAGTTACGAATTGCAAATAATGAAAACTGTATATAGTGGCCCTATCAACCCAACCGCTTGGAAAAGGAAGGCTAATTATTCATATTAAGAACATATCATTATTATTTCATATAAATTATGTCAAATCATGTCGTTAATTTGTCATTATGGATTATTTTCCTTTGATTAATTGAAGCGTCGACAATTTGGGTTTATTACATCTCCTTATTATTATTATCCTTGCTTCCAACTTTGACAAGATTAAAACTAGGTAGGTATCTAAGTAGCGAAATTATTTAAAAAAATTGTAAAAATCCGCTTGGTATTCCGCTTATTCGTTGTACCGAATAAAACCTTAAAAGTAGGTATTTAAAAATGTATTTATCTACTTATTGGACGGTCTAATGGTGTACCTAGTGGACAGCGCGTTAGGCACCATGCACGAGGTCACCGGGTTCGATCCCCGAAGGGGCCAATATGAAGTGTTTATTTAAATTTGGTTTTTACACATTAAAATGTAGTAGTGAAGCGTGGTGTTGGAAAAAGAAGGATGAAAGTATGTAGACTGAATGCTGTTGAAATGCGATCTCTCAGGCGAATGTGTGTTAAGACTATGTATGATAGGTGTACAAATGTCGAATTTAGAGCAGAGTGCAAGGCTGAGATAAGCATTATCGACAAAATTAAGAAAGGGTTTTTACGATAGTTTGGTCATGTGGAGCGAATGAGTGATGAAATAACGGCTGAAAGAAGTTTAAATGCAAGTGTGCCTGGATGCAGAAGCCGCGGAAGGCCGCGAAAGACATGGCATGACCAAGTACGTCAAGTACTTGAAAAGTGGTCATGTGAAAAGTCGGAATAACCGGCGTATGTGCATGAGAAGATGTATCAATGTAAAGGAAGCAAAGGAAGTATGTCAGGACAGAGTGGTATGGCGTTCTATCCTCTCTGCTTACCCCTACGGGGAAATGGCGTGATGGTTGGTTAGTTAGTTAAAATGTGATATATACTTTGACTGGCTTTGAAGCCTAAGACCGATCTTGCCGAGATTTGCTACACTTGGTGTACCAATGCAGTATCCTATGGACTATGAGGTGCAGATAAGGGAAATCCGTAGTATTTATTAGGTCTCAAAAGTGTCAAAATTCGTAAGATTATTTTGCTACATAAGAATGTTCTTAAAAATAATTAACCACTACTCACACCTACAATATTCTGTACTTCATACTTGGGTCGTGTAGTATGATTTCTAAAGGTAAACAATACAAGTTATGGATACATAAAATAATAATAAACGCATTTTGAAAAAGTATCAGAAACCCCCACAATCGTGAGCCAAAGCAATACTATTATCTGCAATAACTTTCATTTCCTTCATATTATTTTATTGTTCTCTTGCAGCAGTTATTAATATGTACTTTATTGTTTATCTTAAGCCCACTTTATACGGGACAGAAAACTGTAAAGTTTCGTGTGCAGTTTGACAACTATCCCTTATAAAACGAAAACTGTCAAGAGTATTGAATGGCCGACGCGACGCGACGTCGAAAAAAAATCGTTTTCCGTGTTAGAGAAAAATATAAATCGTTTTTTTCCTGAGTCGTTGAAACTGATCATCTCTTACTAGTGCAAATGAATAGAATGATGTATTATGCAAGTTAATCAGAACCAAGTACTTGTATCCACCAGTTTTCGGGTTGTACTACGAGTTTTGTTACACCATGTCTTCTTCTTCTTTCGCCACGTTTGCTCCTATGTGGAGCACGTGGACATCACCAGCTAGCCCTCTCGCCTCCTCCCGCGTCAGGCCCGCATCCATTAGCTCCGCCGAACACACCCGTAGGATGGTCATCGACGGTCTGCCAGGACGGCGGTATCCTCTTTATCTTTACTTATCGTCTTCTGCGTTTAAATATTCAGATTTCCCAACACATACACCACACTCCACACACATACAACAACACACATACACATGACATAACATAACCACTGTTTGCTCACTTCACGTCTTTAGAAATTGGTCTTGTACATTGTGTTGTCCACGTAATTGGTGTTATGTTCTATATGTTACCTCAATTTGAAAATTATTTATGAAATTAAACAACTTTTGTTTTAAACTACTTTTTTATTATTATTTAACACTCCAACCGGTTTCGGAGACACTACTCCTTCATCAGGGATTTGTATAATAATAATTTAAAATTAAGTAATAAGTCGCTAACTAAAAATGTTGAAGTGGTTGACCAGGTACTGGGATAAGGGGTGGAGAGGGGAATGAAGTCGGGGGAGGAACACATGATCGGTGCATTGGGGTGTAGACACTTATAAATACAAAGTTGACAGATTTATGAGACCACTTCAACATTTTTAGTTAGCGACTTATTACTTAATTTTAAATTATTATTATACAAATCCCTGATGAAGGAGTAGTGTCTCCGAAACCGGTTGGAGTGTTAAATAATAATAAAAAAGTAGTTTAAAACAAAAGTTGTTTAATTTCATAATAATGGAAAACTACAAAGTGAGTGCAAACATTGAGTTAATGAAAATTATTTGTTAATTGTACCAAACATAGCACTGTATGTATAAAATTAAAATATAAATAAATAAATACATGTATTATCGATAGTGAGATCCAGATTGATTTCAGCCATTGCATCGGTTAACTGTAATGCCTATAATGAATTCGCCGTTTGTTGAGGTTGATGGCTCGACCACCAATAGTAGCTAATCTATTTTTATCTTGTAATACTAGGTATGTAGATTTTCTAATAATGACAAATAGATTTGGAACTCGCGAGGCGGATGTGGGGACGGAATACGTGTGGCCACTGTTGTACATAATGTTAACAAAAAACATTCGGCTTTACTACAACCAGCCAGTGCAGTGGCGTCGGAACTGGGTCAAAAGGATTTTCAAAATGTTAAGGATTATATAATTACTACTGCTACTACTATCCCTTGGCTATATTCACCACGGATGAGGTCGTGGGTTCAATTTCGAAGGAGATCAATATGGAATAAGATATCAGTAGACAAAATTATTATTACTGGGTAAAAAATAAAAGGCCGGTACTGACCTACGCCTATGGCTCAAGCGCGCTGGCAGGATTTTGCACATTTAATTTATTTTTTATTTTTTAAACATTTATTTTCAAAAGAAAATTTTTCGTTTACAAAGTAATACAATAAAAACACATATACATTTATAAAAATTTAAAAAAAATCCCACCAAGGCATGGCCTGTTTGTGGGTATACTGTGAAAGTCAAACAGTATGCACGTGGCAAAAGAGAAAAATAAAGTCATGTAAAAATGGAAAAATAACAGAAAATGTAAACAAGAAAGTTAAAAAAAGAATACAAGATATTGGTATCTTTAAACCGGAAGAAGAAGAAGGGAAATAATTATAATATGTAAAATAAAAAATAAATAATAATAAATAAAAATAAATACAGATGATGTTATTGTTATGGTCTTTTTGAGAGGAAGATTCTACTACGAATATATTTATGAAGCTGTGCAAGATATTGGCAAATGGCCTTTCAGATATAAACATTAGCTATATTACGTTCAACCTCTACTAAGAACGTACAATCGTATAATAAAGATAGGAAGACTGTTGGGCGCGCCATGTTGCTGGATGGCGAAGGATTACCCTAGGGCAATCGCCTATTTAAAAGGCTCTTGAACTATAAACCAACCGCCCGAAGAAATATCGGGAGACCTAAATTTAGGTGAGATTTGCTACACTTGGTGTACCAATGCAGTATCCTTCGTAAGATTATTTTGCTACATAAGAATGTTCTTAAAAATAATTAACCACTACTCACACCTACAATATTCTGTACTTCATACTTGGGTCGTGTAGTATGATTTCTAAAGGTAAACAATACAAGTTATGGATACATAAAATAATAATAAACGCATTTTGAAAGTATCAGAAACCCCCACAATCGTGAGCCAAAGCAATACTATTATCTGCAATAACTTTCATTTCCTTCATATTATTTTATTGTTCTCTTGCAGCAGTTATTAAATATGTACTTTATTGTTTATCTTAAGCCCACTTTATACGGGACAGAAAACTGTAAAGTTTCGTGTGCAGTTTGACAACTATCCCTATAAAAACGAAAACTGTCAAGAGTATTGAATGGCCGACGCGACGCGACGTCGAAAAAAAATCGTTTTCCGTGTTAGAGAAAAATATAAATCGTTTTTTTCCTGAGTCGTTGAAACTGATCATCTCTTACTAGTGCAAATGAATAGAATGATGTATTATGCAAGTTAATCAGAACCAAGTACTTGTATCCACCAGTTTTCGGGTTGTACTACGAGTTTTGTTACACCATGTCTTCTTCTTCTTTCGCCACGTTTGCTCCTATGTGGAGCACGTGGACATCACCAGCTAGCCCTCTCGCCTCCTCCCGCGTCAGGGCCCGCATCCATTAGCTCCGCCGAACACACCCGTAGGATGGTCATCGACGGTCTGCCAGGACGGCGGTATCCTCTTTATCTTTACTTATCGTCTTCTGCGTTTAAATATTCAGATTTCCCAACACATACACCACACTCCACACACATACAACAACACACATACACATGACATAACATAACCACTGTTTGCTCACTTCACGTCTTTAGAAATTGGTCTTGTACATTGTGTTGTCCACGTAATTGGTGTTATGTTCTTTGTGTTTATAACTACTTTTTATATTATTATTTAACACTAAATGTATTTTCGATACACTACTCCTTCATCAGATTTGTATAATAATAATTTAAAATCGGTTAATAAGTCGCTAACCTAAAATGTTGAAGTGGTTGACCAGTACTGGATAAAGGGTGGAGAGGGGAATGAAGTCGGGGGAGGAACACATGATCGGCTAATCATTGGGGTTAGACACTTATAAATACAAAGTTGACAGATTTTATGAGAAAGACGTGAACTTATTCTCAACCACTGACAACATTTTTAGTTAGCGACTTATTACTTAATTTTTAAATTATGGGGACATAATACGTGAAGGAGTACTGTCTCCGAAACCGGTTGGATGTTAACTAAAATAAAAAAAGTAGTTTACTACAACAAAAGTTGTTTAATTTGCGTCGGAACTGGTGCTACAAACATTGATTTAATGAAAATTATTTGTTAAGGTACCAAACATAGCACTGTATGTATGTAAATTACTACTGCTAAATACTTTGTATTATTAGGAGCTAGTGTCTATCAGCATCCAGATTGATTTCAGCCATTGCAGGTTTACTGTAATGCCCAAAAAAATGAGGAGATCGCCGTTTATGGAGGTTAATGGCTCGACCACCAATAGACTAATCTATTTTTTATCTTGTACTAGTGTTTTCTAAAAAATAGATTTGGAACTCGCGAGGCGGATGTGGGGACGAATACGTGTGGCCACTGTAACCTAATGCCTAAAACATTCGGCTCAACCAGCCAGTGCAGTGGCGTCGGAACTGGCAGGATTATATAAATTACTACTGCACTACTTCCCTAAACCACGGATGAGGTCGTGGGTTATTTCCGAAGGAGATTTGGAATAAGATATCAGTACAAAATTTTATTACTGGTAAAAAATAAAAGGCCTGGTACTGACCTAGCGCCTATGGCGTTTACTGGCAATTAATTTATTTTTTATTTTTTAAATTTATTTTCAAACGTTTACAAAGTATACATTAAAAACACAATACATTTAAAAAAATTTAAAACCCAAGGAGGCATAGCCTGTTTGTGGGTATACTGTGAAAAGTCAAACAGTATGCACGTGGCAAAAGAGAAAAATAAAGTCATGTAAAAATGGAAAAATAACAGAAAATGTAAACAAGAAAGTTAAAAAAAGAATACAAGATATTGGTATCTTTAAACCGGAAGAAGAAGAAGGAAATAATTATAATATGTAAAATAAAAAATAAATAATAATAAATAAAAATAAATACAGATTATGTTATTGTTATGGTCTTTTTGAGAGGAAGATTCTACTACGAATATATTTTATGAAGCTGTGCAAGATAAGGCCTTTCAGATATATAACATTAGCTATATTACGTTCAACCTCTACTAAGAACGTACAATCGCATATAATAAGATAGGAAGACTGTTGGGCTCGCCATGTTGCTGGATGGCGAAGGATTTACCCTAGGGCAATCGCCTATTTAAAAGGTTCTTGAACTATAAACCAACCGCCCGAAGAAATATCGGGAGACCTAAATTTAGGTAGTTGGTTTGTGCGGACTAGAACATCGCATCCTTGGGCATTAGCAACTGGAGAGAATCATTTGGAGACAGGCGTGAGTTGTGAAATTTCTTGGATGTGGCCAGGATCCCAAAAGAATTGGGTCCATCCCGATTTTTTATTTTTTATTTGAAAAAATTGATTGAAAAATTACAGTATCAAGGGAATTTTTGAAAAAATTTTACGATGTCATATGAATTTTTTTAGCGCGGTTTGAAAAAGCGCTTTTTCAAATAGCTCGCAAAATCCCGTCATTTGGCCATGCGTGTGACGTCACAGCAAAATAGGTGCTCATACTTTGTAATGAATTTCACGCCTTTCATGGTTGGACGGACGTATTATAACCAATAACGGGCGTTTAAAAATCATTCGTATTTTGAGTGTTTTTAAACATACATTTATAAATGAAAAAACAACATTTTTTAATCATTTTGTGTTTTATATCGTTGGAATCGTAAAAATATACTTTAAATATTTATAACGTTTTTAAGAATATTCGTGTTATCGGGAAGAACCCTATTGTAGCGCTGAAGATGGTGACGGTGAAAAAAGGCTTAGGTATATTTATTGAAATTATAACACGAATTGAATATATTATCAGCATTGGTCAAATTAAGCTTAGAGTCAATTGTAGTATAATTATTTCCGTATTTTTAATGCTAGTATTATTAAAATTAGTTTTTTTGTGTATTAATTAAAGAGTTACGCCAATGGTTACAGCTGCATGACAATAAGTGATTAATTGAGTTGTAAAAAATATTACGATCAAAATATCTGGGTTTTAAATCAACGAATTCTCATTCGAGACTAAGACAAAATTATATTAAAAAAAGATCGTATTATATATAGGTACCTACTTCACATTTTTTCCAGGCTAATAAACTTTACATTCAAAGAATTTCCCAACGCAATGCATACACAATTTACCGTCTAATCTGGTTTTATTCGAAACGATTTATCAATACTGTGGTGCATGCTTCAAGTATATAGAGAGGTGTGATTTAGTTCATGTCGTATTATAACGCTCAATAGAATTATTGTACCTTTTTTGACCTTAACGTGAGGCTTTGATAGATTAAAATTTATACTAAAAACCAATATTAAAAGGTAGTTTTTTCATTTGATCTAAAGAAGTAAATCTAGTACTAATAATGAGAGTAATTCAAAAAGATAATCGTTATACTTAAATATATATCTCTGTTGGGATTTCAATAATATCTGATATCAGCCCAGCATGGTTATAATCCAGTAATTTGTCTACAAATATTTGTATACGTTCAAAATGTTGTTAAAAAATATATTATCATTATTTTCTTCGCTGGCATATTTAGGGCTGGTTTTACGGTATATGTTAACATCTGTTAGTAACATTTGATTTACTAATCAGAAATAATCCATATATTTTATACCAAATACAAGCCAAACAGTGTATCATATCACGAAAGGATGTTTATAAAATCGCCCCTTAAGGTAGGTATTATTCAAGAAAATTCTCCACTTAAATGTATCATCGTCCGTTTCTCTTCGATACCTAAGAATACGGTGTTCATCTTCACTTAAACCAATTTTTTTATAATATGTTAGGTCTATCGACATTTTATTGAGCTTTTTTAGAGGTTGTAATATTAAATTTAATAAAAAAACCAAAAAAATAATCAAGCATTATTTTAAACAATCAAAATGAAAAAGTGACTGTTTTTAAATATTTATCTCCACCCCATGATCATGAGATTCTAACATCTTTATTACCTTTCCTTTGTCGCAAAAACTGGTGCATAAGGCACTTCATTGGTAAACCAAGTACTACATTGTATCTTGATCGTTTCGTTGCTTATGTTCCAGTCCTAGGTAACATACATGAAATAGTTAAAGTAAAATAAATCCACGATCAAAATAGTAATTGATTTTTAACGGAGATCGAAGCCAGAACCTCGTGTAAGGTAGCACAACATGCTAAGCCCAGCACTAGGCAGACAAAACAGCAATACTTATGAAAAATAACGGAAATCGAACCTGGAATATCAGTAAAGCGATTACAGCGTATTATATTATTTGTATAGCCATTTCGCATGAATGTAAAGCTTGGTATTTATTACATAATACGTATGTATAACATAGAATAATATTAGGTGTGCGGTGGTTTGACTTTGTAAGGAACACAGAAGGGAGGCAACGGACGCAGCCACCCTCGGTATCTACTGTCATCCGGCGTAGGCGTTTCGGCTGGCTAGGCCATATACTACGCATACCTCCCGATAGCCTTAACCATGCTTGCCTATTTTACAAGGCATCAGGTTTTCGGCGTCCTGGACGCCCGCTGTTGACAATCCGTCGGCAGTTTTCCTCAGAGCTGCGGGACGTGGACCTGACCTGGGACCCTGGGAGGATGCGCGGGAAACTGGCGGCCGATCGCTTAGCTTGGAGGCAGTTTGTAGAATCCATATGCTCCTCATGGTAAGCGGATATGGTATGATGATGATGATGATAACTGCACCGTTTGGCCATCCCATCCCTTAACTCAATTGTATTGTGTCTTTTTTTTGTAAGGATAGGAGGGTTTTTGGATAGGTATTGTGATAAGGTACGGCAGGGGACGAATGAAATAGTGTCTGCCAGATAGGATGATAGTGTGAGATGCATATATGCGTTCTATCCCCCCCCTCTTTTCCCTAATCCCCCCTCCATTGAGACCCTGACCGCGGATGCACGGGTGGATGTCTGGGATGGGGGGCCTGGCGAGGCAGTATGCCGGTCTCCACACGGGTGGTAGTAATTACTAATAAATTATTGATCGGGTAGAAACTAACATACCCTACTACTGTTAATTTGGGCCGACTCTGGTTGGTTTGGGTGATGGAAACAATGACAATTATAATACATAAGCCGAGACAGTGGTAGGGGCAATGAAAGCATTTGTTCGCGTACATAACGTTAATTCATCCGTATTTTATCACACTAACAATCTTAAAATCGCGGTTTAGCTGGTCGAAAAAAGTTGGGTGGAGAAAAAAGACTCAATGGCGGGGAAAGGTGGGGCTTTCATTGTCATTCCACCGTTTGGCGTAGAATTTGCAGTTAACTAACATGACTGTGGGCATCACATCATTACTCTCTCAATCTGAGTACAAAACTCGACAAACTGGTTCAGTCTTATCTAGATTCTACATAACTATCTAATATAAATCAGGAACAATCTTCAGAGATATGAATATATAACATTACTAATCTAACTAATGTATTCATTACTTACGAAGAAATAAAAACTCTTACAATGTACGTGGTATTTAAAGCAACGGAATTTAAATCTCACCTCGTAATAAATGAAAACCATTTTGTGATAGTGGACTTTGTGTTGCCGAACTTCAGGGCTAAAGATGGACACTGAGGGATCGATCCCACCTCCACCCGCGACTGTTATAGAATCCTTGGGGACTCTCTGTCAGTCACGCTATTTTATGCAGACTTAACATTTTTGCTGTTGCAAATGCATAAGCAAATTGCAGGTCCAAAGTTTCCAAGTGAAGTTAAGTCAAAATTGAGGGCGACAGCATCGATCAAAGTCAAAAAAAATCATGATGCCGCCACCCTTACGATCCCTCAGTGTCTCCATATCGAAATTATCTTTTTTTTCTTTATATATATGAAAACAAGAATACAAATTAATACAGTCCACAAAATGTGGCTAAAGATGGACACTGCAATGTGCTCCGAAACGACGGCAACACAAAGCCCGTAAACACGGCATAATAACTCAGAAATCATTATTTGTATTCTCAAGGCAGCGAAAACCGGAACTTTCATTTAGAGAAAATTTGAAATGTAATTCCTCAGAATCTTAAAGAATTAAAAAAAGGAATTTGATGTTTATCTGTATTTTTAAAGCACATTCAAAAAATATTTGTAGATAGCACGTAATTTTTATACTACCACTACTAATTTCCCTTATTCCACACCCAAGTGGTGCATAGTAGGACACAGCATCTTGATCATTTAACTACATGAAGGTAAGATTAACAGTCTTACGCTTCAGAACCAGTCCAAGGTATCACACATAAAATGTCTAATATGAAGTTCGCATTCAAATAAATAAGCATTTCATGTTGGGATCGAACCCGCGACCTCATGGACGGTAGCCAAATACGCTACCACAATGCTACGATGCGGTAATTTACATACAAGTACATACATACCTATTTTTTTATAAAAGTTAGTATTAGACATGATCGGTTTCATCTAATCACATATTTTTTATTTTTTTTAACTGACCTATGTAGGCTATAGGGAAAAATACCTTATTTATGTAAAGATATAAAATACATACATGTAAAACAAAGCTATAAAAATAAAACAAGACATTCCTAGAAAAACATCAACACAGTATCCTGTAAATTTCCTTGCGGTCCATAATGGTCCTAATCCTAACTCGATGGGTGGGTCGGTCTGGCCGCGAGAAAATTCCTAAATTATGACGGTCCCTGATGACTTTATAATTGTCACGGTCATTTAACTTCTCACTGCTGAGTGAATGGAGACGTGGAGACGAGATGATAGACGACTGCTGGAACACCCAACACTATAACCGAATTATAAAACCAATTAGTTGGCATACAGGTATGCTACGGGATTCATGTTCTATGTAATTAAAATTAATATCGTAAAATACACGTTTTTATGTATTTTTGTCAAGATATATTATGCTGTATTGGGATTTAAGAGATTTTCTAGAACACTCTTTAATGATAACATTAAAGTTATGTTCAAACAATAGTAATTTATGACAAATTCAAATAAGTATCATTTTTATTTATTAAAACCTAAACAATACTATTTTGCTATAAATTCTAAATTTTATAATTGCCCAACAAAGTACCTATCACATTAAAAAAAAAGCATGTATGTTTTGTCCGCCTTGTAGCATAGTGGTAAGCGCATTTGGCTACCGTGCCTGAGGTCGCGGGTTCGATTCCCGTAGGGGGGGGGGGTCAACATGGAATATTTTTTTACATGAGATTTTCATATTAATATTTCATGTGTGATACCTTGGACTGGTACTGAAGCGTAAGACTGATCATCTTGTCTTCATGTAATAAAATGATCAAGATACACTGCACTTGGTGTACCAATGCAGTGCCCTATTGTTATATAATTAGATCATTTGAATTTCCCGCCCAACATGAAGTTGGTCACACAATCTCCAATCCCCCAGAATACCAACACAAAAAAGGTTTGAACTTGACTCCTTAAGCCAAGTATGACAACCGAAGAATAAATATATTAAAAAGAAGGCATTTTGACCCGGCTTCGGGCAGACTTCCGGCCACCACTCTCGCAGAGCAGACGCGAGTGCTGGCAGGCTCCCGTTAAAGAATAGTTTTAAAGCTCAAATAATTCCCCATCCGTTTGCCAGGCCTTTTATAATGAAAACCTGAGTAGAATCGTTGTGGGTGTGTCCGAAGGAATTGTCCTCCCCGTAAGAAAGCCAAATTCAGAGAAAACCACGCGGCGTTTATAGCCGGCGCCTTCGTTTGGCCTCGCGGGAATACTGCATCCATCTGTCCTGAATGATCCTGGCACCGATCCGGCCAGACCTGACGGCCCTGGGCACGCGTTAATCCCCACAATTGCCCACGCGTCGTATTTCCTGTCGACACGACGCGCGGCGCGCTACCAGCCACCAGCCGCCAGCCATCAGCCATCCCGCCAGCCTGGGTACACCACTGCTACTCCGCGGTACAAGTAAGACCTTACGGGGCGTTAAGCCCCATTCTCTCCCCCCGATTCTTCAACCCCGCGGCGCTTCGAGCCTCTCACTCCGGCTCCCCCAGCCGCTGAGCCACCAGCCGACTCTTCGCCACCAGCCACCAGCCGACTCTTCGCCACCAGCCACCAGCCCAGTCCATTTCGGCTCGCCCCGGCGAGCCGACGCAGCATACCCGCCACCTGCGCCGACGGCAGCTCCTGACGACTTTAGCTAGGTAGTTTCTTTTAGTATGTGGTGACCTTTCCCCTCTCCGCCGCCCATTCCTTTCCCCCTGCGGAGGTGGTGAGACGTAACTCATGTTGACGTTATAAAATAAATGGTCGAAAGACCAGCCAATAATCCAGCGTTCATATTTGATGGCAAAGGGAGTCCTTGGTTTTCACCCTTTACAGATTAACCGCGTGACGACAGCGGGCGGGACTATTCACCGGAATAATATCGAACTAGCGAATTCCCTGGCAGAGTACTCTGTTTTACTTTGACTGAGCTACCGGCGCAAACCACTTAACCTGCAATCTATACTCTAGGAGGATTGCGTAACACTGGAGTATCAGGTGCGTTACACTATGCACCATTGGGTGCGGATAAGGGAAAGTAGTAGTAGTATGTTTAATATTTAGATCAACAATAGGTTAGTACCTATGCTATCACTTCTTAGAGCCCCCGCAGACTACAGACTTTTTATCGGGCGATAGTTTAATCGGGCTTTTAATCAGTATGAAGATGTATGCAAGTGCGCATACTACAACGATCGTTGTTGCATACATCTTCATACTGATTATAACTACGCCCTTACTAAAACTAAACTATCGCCCAATAGAAAGTCTCTAGTCTGCGGGGGCTCTTATGCTTACTAAGATAATAATACGTGAGTTCATACAATATTTTGTTGTTATCTATGTTATAATATATATTATATACAAGACATATGAATTTTTCAAAGCAGGATTTTTGACGGGATATTTAGAATAGAAAAAAAATACATATGTAAGGCAAATAAACTATTCCTACAAAAGCACTTTGAGAAAATACAGAAATTATTATTTCTTTTCTCTTGGTGTTTGCCACTATTTTAGGTCTGTAAATCCGCCTTGCTATACTTATGTACGGACACATCTTAACTTTTATGGCACCTACATCCTACCTTCTTATCTCAATAATTATTATAGAGCATCGAAATATACTTATATGAATTTAAGTTAAAGATAAAATAGTCTCGGACTCATGTGCTTAATTCCAGTTACAGTTTAAACGAAAGAAAAGCTTATCAAGCTTGGTAGCCGTACATACCTAATTAAATCATTGATATAGGCGAAAACGGGATTTACAGGCTCTCGTGGGAATTAAATAGCGGATCACTCACTCGACCAATGTGTGGTGGCCAAGTCTATGGCCATTTCCATCTGTCAATTTATATTTATATCTGTATATTTATATTTATCGGAAAAAAGCTTCTAAAATCTACCCTCCTCACCAACATTGGAGTGATAGCGATTAAATCGGTGGGTGCTATAAAACTGTCTCATCACTAGTAAATCGAATCGACGGTCAAAGCTAATATTAAAGCACTAGAAAAGAGTTATTACTTCCCTGTTGATATTACATGTAGTGTGTAGACTACATTCCTAGAGTTTTTCTCAAAGCTTTCAACATAAAACATAAACCTATTTATTTTATTTACTGTAAAATACATATGTGAACATGTAGGACCACATATATAAAAATACATCATTTTAATGTACTGAAAGCTAGAAATGACACTAGGTAATATACCTGTATTTTATAAAAGCATTTTTAAAAAAATAAAAAATTGGAGAGACATCTTCAGGCGGCATCTGAGTAAAAAAGCTCGGTAGGGCCTTACCTACACTAATAAAAAAGATGATTGCCAAAAAAAAAATGCTTTGCAATCTTCTCAACAGTTGACACCAGCATAGAAAAATTCTGTAAAGCGGGACGACGAAGACGATTTCAATATATAGTAGTTCCAAAATTTGTCATATATATGGTTATCAGATGATAGGCGGAATGGGAATGTTGTAGTACGTCAAGTGCCCATTCAACCTAGCTAATGACAGGTCATAAGCCCTGTAAACGCCCATTCGTTTCCCTGATAACCCACATTCGTTTCCAGAGTTTCTCTGTCTCTGTTGGGATATTAATAATATCTGATATCAGCCCAGCATGGGTATAATCCAGTAATTTGTCTACAAGTATTTGTATTCATTTCAAAAATGTTGTTTTATATTTATTAACTACTACTAGAAGCCAAAATAACGAGCTCAATTTATTGAAATCTATTGGCAATCTTTAATGGAGGGATTCGAATGTCAAAACATCATCGCCTATTTTCACATTAACTAACGAACGTGTCCATCGTCGTATAATTTTACAAAATACGTCCATCACCGTGGTCTGATATTTGATAGTAATTGGCTCCCCTATTCGGAAAGTTAATGAATTGTGAGAACGCGGGAAGATCAATGACATCTAAGCTAGTTCCTAGGTAAATATACATACTACAGTGGCCTACCATAATATTATTAGACATATAATAATAATAATATAATAATATAAGTTTATTTCGTATCATCTTTGATACATAACAAAAAAAAAAAAAAAAAAGAAGAAGAAATATAAGATCAAAATCAAATATCCTTTGGATTTGCATTAAAATCCCCTAAAATAAGGACGTGATCGACTTTTCATCTATTGCAGAATTCACCTAGCACACCTGTAAATTCTCCCAAATTGTCAGGTTGATTCACAGGCATATACACATTAAAAATTAAAACATTCCGTCCCTTACATAGTAGTTGAAGTCCTATGATCCTTGGACTTTTGAAATTAATTAAAGAATAATTACTAAACACATTCTGTCTCACAAGTAAAGCCACAATATATCACTATAGTCACATATCCAGTTTTCGTTTCATTTTTTTAAACCGTAAAGACTTATTTTAAAAAAAAAAACAACTTATTATTACTACTTTCCCTTATCCGCACCAAATGGTGAAACTTATGCTAGGACACTGAATCGGTACATCAATTGAAGTGTTACTTGATAATTTATTAAAGGTAAGATGACCAGACTTACGCTTCAGCGTCAGTCCTAAATCAAATATTTTATGTGGAAAACAACATGGTAAAAATTATTTCATATTGACCCCGTCGAGAATCGAATCCGAGACCTCGTGCATAGCGGCACGCGCTAACCTCACAAGAAGCGCACAAATACCTATGTTAATAAACAACAGCAAAAACTATAGTGTTATGTTATTAACACACCACAGTGATATTAAAGATTTCAAGAAAATCCCACAATTTTCATGGGAAAAATATCAGTAGATTTTTCCCATACATACATACATACATACAATTTTTTTTCGATTATTTTTTTTCTAACCAAAAATACATACGATTAATTTATCATACAAAAATAAAACTATTTACTTCGAAGTTCGATGAATAACTTTTGCGAAAAATCAAACTACGACCGACTACTTAATGTTCATATGTGTGCGAGGGCGAAGAGCCTACTGCATTTTTAAACAGCCTCCAATCAGTTGCGACTAATTTAAGAGACATTTTTTCTTCGATAAAAATAAAAAAAATAATTTTAAATGTATTATATATTTTTTTCTAATAATATGGCAAGCCACTGTACATTTACCAACCAACGCGAAACGGTAGCCTTGTGTGGTCATTCCGTTACTAAATACCCGTAGGTATCTATTCATTTGTATATTATAATATACACCTATACCTACGCTGTAACCAGTCGTCTTATCATACGCGATAGTAAAACAGGATTTCTATTATGTTTTTGAAGGTTCCTTGGTGATTGACTTGTTAAATGATTTTATGAAAGATGTTTACTAGGAGAAAACGACGAAGTTGTATCAGAATAATATATATCACGTTTGTGACGCGCTTATGACGTTAATAATTAAATGATTGACGTCATAAAATACAGGGTGTAACAAAACTCGATGTACAAGCGGGAAACTGGTGAATCTACATCGTATTTGGAGACAATTGTGTAATATGACTTTTTAATCTGAGCTTGAAAAATTATTTTTTTTTCTTTTCACAAAAGTTTTCATAAGTATGGCCGATTAAGTACAATTGTTCAAATTCTTATTTAAACGCGTTTTTAAATTTTGTTTTCTTTATAAATAGTATAAATTTGACTAAATACATGATATTTGATGTTTCTTGAAAACTAAGGGTCAAATCCAAAAAATTTTACTCTACAAATTCGACTCGAAATATTATGTAGATTCACTGGTTTCCCGATTGTACATCGAGTTTTGTTACACCCTGTATACGCATCACAAACTAAAAAAAAAAAAAAAAAATGTTTTGTATTTCGAACTCGTGCTTATTTATAACTTTTATAAGAGAAATCGTACAAGAAAAAATACTTCATAAAACGTAGGTACTCTTTTATCTTATTGGTATGCTCGAAAATAATAATATAGTGGTAAAAAAGGTACAAATCTGGAGGTAATTTTCAAGAATCGTCAAGTCCATCATTAAAATCTGATTCCATTAAACGTACCGTTCAAAATAGCAACCACATAATTACTAATAACATAAGCAGATTTTTTTAAATGTTAGATATGAGGTATAGGTACCTACACCACATTTGATGAAGTATTTATTTACATAAAGAAAAACACATCCACAATAAATTTTTAATAACATAATATAATTACGAAGATAAAAGATGTGTTATTAAAATTTATGTATTTGAAACGCACTTGAAACATTTTTAATTACCTCTTTAAATATAAATACCTTATTTACTATTAAGAGCGTGACAGCAACAAAAGTAATCCGTTTCGCGCTGTCGTTAAAGTTATCACGTGTATATCTACCGTTTTTCTGCTTAAAAAGTTTCGGCGCTTTGCCACGTTCTCTACCAAAGTTTTCACTAAGCACGTTTAGCCCGATACATGGTAGGTTTAACCTGATTCGACGATAAACATATTCCAGTATAGCGACCACCCATAGGGGACTTGGAAGTATTGAATAATTCACACTTGACAGTCGTCAGCGTTTTCCGCCTTGTTCCACGTGAAACATACCTTGTATCTTGCATGTATCTACAACAAACTATCAACGTATCAACCCGCCTGTGATTTTTTTCTATTTTCTCACGACCGCTCACTTGAACACGTCCTTGCAGACGAAGCTGTAAGCGTAGAGAGGAAATTTGAGATGATTTCGACTGGAATTACACAGTATTGTATTAATTTTATGCCATAGTATTTTGGCACGTTTATTTTAAAGGACCTTACGTAATTTTCATTCGATTTTGACTGTATTTTACAAGCGTGTTTCTGTACTTGAAAAAAATGTCCCTTCTCTATTCGACTAAGGCCTCGTTTAAACATGGCTAATATTATACCAAGGATGCTGAAAAACCTATTATTTAATGGGATACCACGTACGCATGATAGCTTTTACTAGAAGCTGATAGATCTTTATTCTGTATGAGGAATGAGGAAATCCACTGCTACCCCGGAATTGAATTTTAAAAATGCTTTCGTGTAGACGCGAATATATTAAAAAATTTTGAAGTCGGATGAAATATCTCAATAATGTACCCAAAAATAAATAAAAAATGTTGAAAATAGGATTTATTTCATAATCTTAAACAATGACGTCACTCCTTGTATCTAAATGTAGTGTTTTCCGTTTCTGTTTTTAAACCCCCATAGCCATATTTCAAGAAAATGGACCGCGTTCCATGGCATTTTTATATGGAATACAATCGGAATACAATCTGAATACAATCTACATACAAGCATCTATCGCAAAACAAGATGGCCGCCGTTCACTCTCCCTAGAACAGCTGTTGACAGTTTAACTGACAGTTGGCTGGAGAAATCGTTTGCATAGATTTTTGACAGTTTTGTTATTGGCTGGAGAAATACCATGCCATTAGCCGCCCGTTTTATGACGTCACTCCTGCAAAAATGACGCACTTAGTACATAGTAGTATTTGGCGCGGTATTTGAAATGTGCAACTTTAAAAAATCGTATCTTCATCAATAACTTATAAAAAAATATTAAATATCTTTTTTTTGCTTAGTTAAATAGTACGTTTATAGAAAAAAAAATTCTTTAGAAAACAGTGGATTCCCTCACTGTCACAACGGTTTGCTATAGAGACATATCATTGTCCTTTTTAAAGTTTTGTTTCAAAGAAAATAATCGGGTTACTCCTTACACTTGTAGTATCCTTGTACATTATACCTACATATAGGCGCATGGAGCGATCTTCGGTCGAAAATTTATAGTGAAAAACATACAGAGGTAAATAAATTAATGGATTTTTTAAAAATGTATGTATTAGGTATCTCTGGTAAATATTATTAGTACGTTTTTTTCAGTTGAAGCGAAAAATTCTGAAAATATATATTCCAAAAGTTATAAGACGTATCACCAAAATTATTATACCTTCATATTGGTAATAAAAGGAAATATATATTTTATGTATTGAATAGAAATAAATTATTAATGTAAATACTTAAATACATATATTTATACTATGTAGAACGTAGGTAACAACATCAATTTTATTGCCACATAATATTTTACAACCCTATTTGTATTTTGTCTCTTTTCCATAAAAACAGTTCAATAATAATAAAAAAAAAATGATTGCTAATAATTTTCATACTCCCATCGCGGTAATTTTTATTGGATTTTTTATTTGAAATTCCCATTGACAAAGAACTAAAGGAAAAAACTAATAATTGAGGTCTTTAGATAAAAAGAAGTCATTATTGAGCACACTGTCACGAATTCTCGTGGACATTATAAAAGAGTTACGATATTACAAAAAGTTTAAAAAAAAAACTTTAAACTTACATTGCAGTGGCCTAATTCCAAATAAAATGAACAAGCCCCAACTACTGAATTATTCTTGGATTACTAAAATCGAGAGGTTCTGAATGAAAGAAAGAAATATTTTGATGAAATTTTATATTATTTTTCAGTTATTAGTATGTAGCAAACATTTCAAGGTAAATTTTATTAAATTTTCATGCAGAAAACTCGATTTTAGTGAATCGGAAATTATTGAGTTTGAGGTGTAAAAGGCTGTAAATTTTATTCGCAATATGGTCCAGATAAAAAAAAAAGTTTAATATAATTTATGCACATTTAAACCGGGATGGACGAAACGCGTTCTGGTGTGGAGACCGAGGATTCGCAAGGACGTCCACCCGATGAGATGGGTGGGACGACATCAGGAAGTCTGCTGGAAGACAGTGGATGGGGACGGCGCAGGATCGGGAGGAGTGGAGACGGCAGGGGGAGGCCTATGTCCAGCAGTGGACCTCAACGGGCTGAGATGATGATGATGATGATGAAAAACCGGGAAGCAGATTCGCGGTCTCCGGATCGGGATTTTATTTCCTGCTTTCTGGCACAGTCATTTCCGACTTTTTGAAATCGGAATTAAAATATTTGGATGTACCAAATAGCTTAAACGTTTTTTAAAAAAAAGGTTTAAATCTGACATTGCAGTATTTTAAATGGATTTAAAAATGCTGATTCGGTCGTAGTTCGTAGGAATGTCAATGAAAAAAAAAAGATTGTTTGCTTATAAATTTTACGTGTCTTCATTATTAACTGTTGGTGAATTTTAATCCGTAGACATACGTTACAAAGTAAGTAATTAGCATGCGATAGTTATTCCAATTAGTTTTTTAACTTGAGAATATATTACACTATTAAGAAGCAGTGAGGCATGCAATGCCATGACGGGTAATGTAAATTTTTGACAACTGATCAAAAGCAAATTAGAAATAAAAAAGTGGTATCAGTTCTGTTTTTATTTTTGAATACACTTAATATACAATGTATAAACATAAGCAGTACCTACGTGTTACATTATAACACTTGCACGTTGGAAAATCCCGATAAATCTTTAAAATTTAATTCACTATTAGGCTTAGGTTAGTAGTAAGTTTAATATTGTAATCTAGCCCCAATCAGTAAATTAAAACGTAAAATAATTATTAGAGAGTGATATCAGTGGAAAGCAAAAGCTCCAATCGTTCGTGCGCTTTGTAGCGGCAAAATGAATTGGAGCCTCTATCGGTATTTCATAACTTGTATCAATAAAATCATATCGTAGCTGCAAGACTTCAGCACTTCATCTTTGTATAAGTAACATAAATTTTCCGTAGTTTGAATTCTCGTTAGATTTTGCATTAGTAAATTTATTGGGCCTGGAATTAACTAAGTTATGTCAATGTACAGCGCCCTTGAGGTGATTTCCATGAAAATGGCGCTTAATAAGTTATCAAATTATTATTATTATTATTTCAAAGTTTACGATTTTTTAAAGTTCATCTCGTCAACTTCGAACAAACAACGCCGTAAATTGTGTCCACTATTAAAATGTTTATTCGGTAGAACACGTATTACATTACAGTTTAATATTACAGCATTTGAAGCAATAAAATGGTTTCCGAACTTGTTCTAACCACAAACATTATGGCCGCTGACCGTCCGGTGATTAGTTACAAAAGCCCGGAGAAATAAACTGTTTGCCCAAAGCGAACTACTGTTCGGACGGACTATTTAATGAACACATAAGAATACTTATTCACGTCGGACTTAATAACATACCCGGCTATATTTATGTTCCTATGGACAAACCAAACTATACCCTAGATAAATTGTCTTCATCCGATTTCTATAATGCTGGTTCAAAATACTGAATCACAGGAAGGCAGAGAAAAAATGCTGAACGTATTGAAGAGAAATAGGTATCTACATTAGAAAATAGTATTTTGATATTTTATTCATTTATTTATTTGACACCATAGTGGTAAGAGTAGCTAAAGAAGATGGGAATTGTATTCAGTTAGTTACATAGTAATTAATTACATATTTATGCAACCATTGGTTTTTCTAATAAATTTAATATTATAGTATTTTTTCCCAATTTTTTTATTCAAGAAAATACTTTGCGTGCAAGTTAAAATGTTAAGTTTTGACAGAGGTAGTAATAACTGGTTTAAGCGACCCCAGAGGTCAGCTTAAATGGTCACACGTTCAATTTCACTTTATTCTTGTTAGTGCTTATTTTAACCCCATCTATCTTCTTTTGATGATTTGAAACTTTGAAATGATCTGTGTGTATTATAAAATTAAAACATATTTTTAAATAAAAACAATTATTGTGCCACCCTATTAGGTTAACTTAATGGGATTTTTTTATATTACTTAATTCAACATGAACTATCCGTGTTGTAATATTAAGCATACCTACATGGGGCCAAACAAATAAAGATAAATATAATAAACGACTTAAGCCCACTTTATACGGGACAGTTTACTGTTCAGAAAACTACACAGTTTCTTGTACCGTTTTCTGACCAATAAAAACTGCGCGCGTGTGAATTTTACCTTTACACGGCAGAGTTTACTGTCTGTAGGCATTCGCAGAACACGACAGTCGGACCATAGAATACACAGTCGGACTGCCATAAATGTTGCCATACTAATAATCTCTATCGTCACCTATCTTATCGATTTTTTGCATATCTATCGATTTTGTGGAGATTTATCGAATCTACTGAAAATGTACAACCGATTTACCGATTTTGGGGTCATTTTAATTTTAAATAATTTATTTTATGCAATTATAAGCGCAGATAAATTCAACATATTATGAATAAGTTAAGGAACTTATACCGATTTAACTGTCGTTATTCGATATTTTGAATTTCGATCTAGGATTTCGGTTCATATTATTTATTCATAAGTTGATTTGTAATATTACCGATACTATTGAATAATAAGATTATACGTATAATATTATACTATTGAATATTATACGTCGTAATCGCCGCGGGTGATGCGCGCGCCGAAACTGTGTGAAAAAATGTGTGGAATTAGCGCACAGTGAGAATCTGACACTAGCACACAGTTTTTCATCCAGTTTTAGATGCATACGGGACAGTTTTCAGACTGCACAGGAAACTGTGTAGTAAACTGTCCCGTATAATGATTATTTACTAAAACCTAATGTATGGAGGCGAATATTACTCGTACAGTGAAACGTCTACATTATTGGTTCTTACTAAAGGGAAAATGTCAACATTATTATGTTAATACGTTGCGCATAGAAATGTATCGATATAGTGTAGTCTCATATATAGTATTATGGTATTTTTAACAATAAATTATGTTTTCTTTAGCAATTAACTTAAGCAAATAGTTATTTTTTATCGAATTATCAAGCATTATTTTTCGTCACTCTTCATACATCTAGAGATCCCTATAAATGTACAAGTGTAGGGAATCGGCAGAAAAACATTTATTTTCAGTACAAA
This sequence comes from Micrasema minimum, assembly GCA_022494985.1. Lineage (NCBI taxonomy): Eukaryota > Metazoa > Arthropoda > Insecta > Trichoptera > Brachycentridae > Micrasema > Micrasema minimum. The sequence goes on along the minus strand of JAGVSP010001280.1, from coordinate 24,683 downwards.
AACTTTAGGAGGAACATTGGTATTTTGCTATAGCAACCGTAAACAAGCAACTGTAATGACTAGTAAATATTGTGTGTATATTTTTTTTAAACTAGTGATTTTGACTGTTTTTGAAAATGTCATGTCAATTTCGACAATCGACTTAGACATGATAAAATTCACCGCGAACTTAGTTTTTGGGTCTATTGATTTCAAGGGGTCGCATGATCTTTAGTAATACGTCAAACCGTAATGCTTTGATTGGTTGGGCAACTCTACCTAATAACTTCTAAAAAACTAAAGTATAGCTCACACCGAATCTTCTAATTTGAATATAATATGTTATATATTATGTCTCATGTCCCCGAGTCCTTAACGTTCACTGTCTCCCACTGATCATATCCTGAGTCTTGTATTTTCCCATCTACAGTGATTTGAGTCTTCCATCCTCTATGTCTCATGTCCACAACATCCCGTATCCTTGGGTCAATATTCACCGAGTCCCGTATTCACGGTGTCCCGTATTCACCGTGTGTCCCCATATCCACCATATTAAAGCACTCTATCCCATAGTTTCCTATCACCTTGTTCTCTGTGTTCGCCATTTTCTATATCCGTTATTTCTATGTCCCGTATCCATCAGGCCCTGTGTCCCACTGTCCACTATGTCCCGGGTCCCGAGTCTACCATTCTCCATATTCCGTGTACAATACGCGTCCCGTGTTCTCGTTTCCTCCGTGTTGCTTGTCCACAACACCCCGTGTCCCTTGTTCTACTCATGTCCCATATCCTCGTTTTCACCGTGTACAGCATTTCCTGTGTCATGTGTCCATCGTGCCTCGTGTCCCGTGTCCGCCGCGCCGGCGCGGACAGCCGCGATCTGTGTCCCAGAGTGATTAGGAAAATTCGATCGCGTGAAGCTCTCGGGCGCGGCCGACCACACACGAGGGACCACCGGCCGAGATCCCCCCCCCTGCTCTCTACAGAGATATATACACTTCTGGGCCCCTCTCCCCCTCTGCTCTCTTACAGAGATATATACACTTCTTGGCCCCTCTCTCCCTCCCTCCGAGCCCTCGTGAGAGAAGTTTCCTCCTCTAGTAGCCGAGACCAAATGCTGAGAGGACTCACTATCTGACGAAGGTGAAATCAATATTATAAATTCCAATAATACATAATCGTACTTGGGACACAAATTCGTATACAATCTACAATACAAAAGAATGATCGAAACGATACAAAATGACTTTAATAAAATTGCTCTACAAAATAAAAAATTGATAAAATTATAATTTTCCGGATCATGAACTAAGGAGTCAAGAGAGAAAAATGAAGGAAAATTGTCGATGCAGATGTTGATTATATAAAAATGAGAAAAACAATGAAGAAACATTTCTCAAAAACATCAGGAACAACAGGAAAAGATGTTATTAAAATAAAAAATTGATAAAACAATACAGAAACATTTCTCAAATAACATCAGGAACCCTACAAAATATCATGAAAGTTTCAGTTTAGCAAGCTTTATATCAGTTTAGCAAGCTTATATTAAAAATGACTAGAAAATCAAGTTAACAGCAAACTACTAATATTCTATGTGGCTGCTAAAATACGTAATAATATGTTTTATGTAATTACCAAAACATTTTTTCCGGTTTGATTTATTTGTTGTAGTTTGGAATGAAAATGCATATAAAAAAATCATTTTTCCCTGATAAGATATTTGCAAAACCTACATGAAATCTTCATTCGTCTTGGTCCTCCACTTTTTACAGTTTATGGAATTCATATTATGTTCCACTAGGGAGGGGACGTCAAATGATGAAATCTTCAATACTCAAAATGAAAATTCTTAAATAATTTTATAAATTTCTAAAAAATCACCCAGTAAAATTTGCCAATTTAATCGACACACTTGAAGGTCACTCTCGATGAAATATCGTGCCATGTCTTGTAACATGAAGTCACGGTCCATACCCACTTCCTCTCAATGCCTCAGAGCGGCACGGCCGCGGCCTTTAGAGATTAAGACAATTGTCTTGGATTACGCGGATTGTCTATGCTTTCCACGCGCCATTAATTTTTTTTCTCGCGATTTGAAATTTGCTCTTCTAAGAAAAATAATTATAAATTTTGTTTTTTTATCATTTATTTCAAAACGCTATCGCTGCACTACGATATCGAATCGAATTGAATTTCTCCACCTACGACATTCAATTTTGATAAACTTTATTAAGGTCGCGACTTGATTTAAATGATAAGTAAATAATAGTCTGAAGATGCCCGTAAAAATTGAAAAGCGCTAACTGGTCAGATAAATAAAAGTGGAAGCATACCAAATATTTTTATTTATCTTTTATTAGTTATATTCAAATAATTTAATTATGGAATTCCTCCAAGTAATGTCAAAAAATATAAATCAAAATAATAATTGTTAACTTTCTTACCCACGCGTTAAAAATATAATAATATATGTTTATATTTATAATAAAAATCGAGTCGAGTGGTGAGATCCTCGCCTCGGTTCAAATTACCACTCAGCCATGACTTGATTCCTATTGATTCTTTGATTCTGATTGCATAGCTGTTCATAATTGCGTAGTACCTTTTTTTTCCATAAACACATGGATATTCATTTCACCTATTATTATATTAAACATATTTTACTCGTCAGTATCATTATTAAATAAAATAAAATACGGATACCTATCAACTTATTTTTGAAAAAAAAGAAGATAATAACTACTTAAATAATCATCGTGACATTTCCTCAAAGGGGTGGGCACGTAAGTAGAGAGGATAGAAGGCCACACCACCATGTCTTGGTACAATCCTTTTGCGTTTTTCACATTCATTATTTTTTCCTTTGCACGCAAAAAAATAATCGTAATGTTGTAAAAAAATAAGGCAATTTTTAAAATTCGATAAGTATAAAAAATACACACAGTCCGTATAAATACGAATGTGAGCCTGTTTATTGGCAACTCAATTACATGTTGACATTTTGAATTCTCTTCCCATCCGTCATTTCTCTTTCATTTTCAGGACGACTTGCACTTTTGACGACGCGTGAACATGCGCAGAAGACTGTGCCTGTCGACTGCGCAATAAGATTTATAGCCCGCCGTATTGTTTATAGGCACGTGCTGAGTGCAGTGGACACGCATAACCCAGGCTGGACACTATCAATCCAATATAATTTTTTTTTAAACTATCTAGACCGATAATCGGAAGAAACGTTTTTTAACTACTATGTTTATGTCCATATTTGCATAAGTACGTATTTCCATTTTTTTTAAATCGTACTGTTGAGAAGGAAAAAAAAATTACGATAGAGAATAATGGAGATTGCGTTGATTATTCGTCACTATTTCAGTTTTTACAATTTATCAAAGATGGTTTACTTTTACAAATAATACGTAAATGAATAAAAATTGATACAGCAGAAACACTGTATGAAACCTTTGTAGTTTTACGTCCTCGTGGAATTTTATATGAAAATGGTTCTATATTAAATATTCATATCTAATAAAAGTACAAAACAATATTTTGGGTGCGTTCAGATCCTTCATTATTTGGGTTCTTTTCTTGACTTACTTGAAATATTTTCTAGCGTTTTCAAGGATATTCATGTTATCTGGAAGAACCCTATTGTGATACCAGATTTACTTCAAAAGATCTTTAATGGAAATTGAATATAAGAAATATGTAATTTATTTACTCACTCCTTAGCCCAAAAATACTACTTATTGTACTACCAAAGTAGCCATCACGCCATTTCCCCGAAAGGCTAGGCAGAGAGGATACACCGTCACACCCCCCTTTGCTGACATACTTCTTTTGCTTCTTCCACGTTCATAACTCATCTCATGCACGCACGCCGATTATTCTGACTTTTGACATGACATACATTCTTCTTCTTCTTCTTTTGCCACGTTCGCTCCTATGTGGAGCATGTGGACATCACTAGATACCTCCAGGAGACCCTGTCACCAGCCAGCTCTCTCGCCTCCTCCCACGTCCCAGGCCCGCATCCATCCGAATTTGTATTCGGCGGAGCTAATGGATGGGTCCGTAGGATGGTCATCGACGGTCTGCCAGGACGGCGGGATCCTGCAGGCGTAAAGAAGAGGCAGCTCGGGTTCAAGCTCTCCCGAGGCATCCGGAGTACATGCCCAAGCCAGGTCCATCGCCGCATCTTCACGACTCCAGTTATACTCCATAATGCTTGTTGTTATTGATCATGCCACGTCTTCTTCGGTCTTCTTTAACTTCTACATCCAGACACACTTACGGTCATGTAGAGCGAATGAATGATGAAAGAACGGCTAAAAGAAGTATAAATGCAAAGTTATAAAAATAAAACGGCAGCGGCGCGGCGGTCTCCGTAGCGTAATACTCAAAGCTAAGACTTATGATAATGAGGTTCCGGCTCCGATTCCTGTGTAAAACACAAAAATCAATGGTGATTTTTCTCATGTCTGGGTGTTTGTGATGTTATTCCCCACTGTTAATGTATTGCCTAACGGCCATATATTTAAATATTATTTTGTAAACAATATTATTGATATTGTCTGTACTTATTAGGTACTTTAAAAAAAAAATATATATTTAATTATATTTATTTAGTACTATATAATTTTTACATATACTATTATTCTTACATTATCTACACTTAACTTTTTTTTCTAAACTAATCTTATCCTACCATTATACTTAGATAAAATCAGCTAATTTCGCATGGCAGAATTCATAATGATTTATCATGAAAACGTCTTTGAAGCTGATCTGTCAGAAATTACTGCTTAATACTTATTTAGATCATTATTTCATTTGAACGTCAAGTTGGGGATGCCATCCGTTTGACAAATCAGTATACATTCTGGATAATGTGTCTTTATGTTCTGCGCCGTGTGTGGCCTTCATTCTATCTTGTCTTTCAACACTCCGCCAGAGAGTGGAGCGGAGCTGATTGCTTTATTCAGTCTTGGGTGATTCCAGAACATTTAACTCAACAATATTTGATCAAGAAAATAAAACATCACATAAAACCGATAGAATAGAAAAAAAATTGGTTCAAGGTTTGAGTCGCGGGCTCCCGCAAAAGTTTAAAATATTTCTTCATATTTTAAAACTAGCGCAAAAATTAAAGTTTTTGGGTAGGTAGGTACCTAATACATATAAATATTTATCATTATGTTATTATTATTTTACATTAAAAAGAAACATTTGAGCTCTTTCGATATACTCCAATATTTCAATTTCGGGCTGCTTTCAAATAGTCGGAAATAACTGTGCCAGAAAGCAGGAAGCAAGTTGTGCTGGAGTGGGATTCAAATTTAGAGATACATACATAGGTAGGTAGGTATTAGGTATGAAGGTACCTATATATCAAAAAGGTTTTTTATAAAATTTAATAATAAAAAATTCTTACTGGAAAATGAGTAGTAGGGTTTTTAAAACAGGAAGAAATTGCGATATAATGTAGGAAGTAGGTATAATAGGGTTCTTCCCGATAACGTGAATATCCTTGAAAACGTTATAAATATTTAAAGTATATTTTTACAATTCCAACGATATAAAACACAATAATCATTTGGTTTTTATTAATAAATTTATGTTTTAAAAACACGAAAATACGAATGATTATTAACGTCCGTTATTGGCTAATGACGTCATACCCGTCTACCGTGAAAGGCGTGAAATTCATTCCGTAGTGAGCGCCTATATTGCTGTGACGTCACACCACATGCGCGCCAAAATGGAGAATTTTGCGAGAGCGATTTGAAAAAGCGCTATTTCAAACCGCGCTAGAAAGTTAATATGACATCGTAAAAATTTTTAAAAAATTCCCTAGATATTGTAATTTTTCAATCAATTTTTTTAAATAAAAAAAACAAAAACGGGAAGAACCCAATTATTACGATTTTTCTGCAGTGGATTATAAGCCCCGTACAAAATAGGCAACAACAAAGATTTTTTTTTCAAACTGTACGGTTAAGTTCCTTTAGTCCGTATTTATAATATTTATCCGCCTTTTAAATATTTTTTGGCAGAACACGGAAACAAATAAAAACTTACTTACCATGAGTTTTAATTATTATTTTTTTTACTAGATACTTAATACACTAAAAAAATGTTTATGTACTTTTAAAACCAAAGGCAATCATTTTACGAGATTAACCAAAATTCTTGGAATTATTTCAAGACTAGTATTTCTTTGCTTTGAACGGCTTAGAAGGACATTGTTGTGAGAATTTGAAGGTGCTATCATGATTTACGAAATCACAATTTTATCGCTTCCATGAAATACGTTTGAAGATTTTTTTACCACTTTTGTCAATAAATTCGAAACCGCCAAATTATAGGGTAGTGAAGTGCTGCGTTCATTTTATGGATTTTCTAAGCTTGTTTCCACGAAGTCTGATTTCGGAACAAATTAAAATACATACCATCAATGACCATCAAATTGTTATTGTAGCTACCATAAGTAATGTTTACGTGACTATTATCGGTTTAGTAGGAAAACTACATCTGAAAATAAATACATAGTAGGTACCTACATGAAAATGTAGAAATTATTTTTATTTTACTTTTAGTTACATGTTATGTCGACAAAATGTAAATCAAGTTAAAGCTAAATTATAAACAGGATTTTGAGTGTGTCCAAATACTTGTAGACAAAAACTGGATTTCACCCATTACCGTCCGTCAAACCTCTCCGTCATCCATTGAGAAAATTGCTAAGTATTTTAGCAGAAACCTTTATGTACCCCGGCCAATGACAGGTCATAAGCCCTGTAAACGCCTAAATATCCATATCTCCCTCAAAACCGTCATCCATTCTCGTCTCTGTTTTTAGAGATGTCAAATTGTAATTTAAAGCTAAATTTATCTCCATAGGTATTTGTCGTGTTAATAATTTATTAATTTATTTAATATAGGTAAGTAGGTATACAAATTTTATAAAAATTTATTAAAATACAAAGTTAGATAAAAATAATAATCGACTTTCTTAAATAGTGGCATTCTTGTGAAAAATTTAAAAACTTACCCAAAGAACTTTACATTATGAACTAAGTTAACATTAAAATGATAACATTTTTAAACTTTGTAATATGTATTGTATCTTATGAATGGATTGTATTGTATATTTATGTTCGAATCCCCGCTCCGCAACCACTTAATTCCTAAAAAAATAAGCTGCTTAGGCTTCTTTGAAAATAGTTCTTGCAAATTAAAATGTAAATTTTATATAAATAACACAAAAAAGAATAATTTAAAAGTTGCCACAATTAGCACTAGGTAAGTAATAGGTACTACTACTACTTTCCCTTATCCGCACACCATGGTGAACAGCTCACTGGTATTTACTACATGAAGGCAAGATGATTACTCCTACGTTTCACAAGGTATCACAAATAAAATATTTTATCGATTTGCACACCCATATGCCATATAGCACTCGAGTACATCCTTTTCTCGGAAATAAGTGAAACAGGTTTGATTCCCCGCGAATCCAAGTCTCGGTATAATCCGCTGAGCGCTTCACACGTGCGCTGTATTGAGACATTACGAGCCTCCGAAGACCAGCGGATTCTGAGGATTATTCGCCGACAAAGACCCTGCCAAAGAGTCCTGCCATTAACACGCACAATATTTTCACGTTTCACCCGGAGGCAAAAACGCCAGAGGCGGAGCAGAAGATTCCATTAATTTGATGTTTTTGTATTTTGACAAAAAAGAGGAAAAATCGATAAAAAATTTTGACTATGCACGATAGGTGCACTAATAAATGTCGAACTTAGAGCAGAATGCAAGCTATTATCGACAAAATTAAGAAAGGTCTCAAACGCTGGTTCGGTCATGTATACATGTAGAACGAATGGATGATGAAAGAACGGCTAAAATAATCTATGATGCAAGTGTGCCTGGATGTAGATCAAATTAAACAAGTGCTTGAAAGTGGGCATGGGAAAAGTCGGAATAATCGACGTGCGTGCATGAGAAAATGTATGAATATGGAGGAAGCAAGAGTTGTATGCCAGGACAGAGTGGGTGTGGGCGTTCTATCCTCTCTGCCTACCCCTTGGGGGAAATGGCGTGATGGTTAGTTAGTTAGTTAGTTGATCCATTAGCAAATAATAATATCAGGCTGCGAAATGAAATCTCCCACTGAGAAAAAAATCTGGTACAAATATTGATTGCATTAAAATTTTCGATAAATTATTTTTAGTCGCCCAATAAATTCGCAGTGTCCTCATAATATTACTTAGCGTCTTAATAATATGACTCCCGTCCTGATATTGTTCGGCGCCTGATAAAGGTATCAGGACGCCGAATGATTTATTAGGTAACTGAATAATTTTTAGTTCTTTATAAGGATTTCCTTTAGTCATTTTTTTACAAGGAAGATAACCAAATTGTTGGTAATTCTTATAAAGTATCAATAATTTTTAAACAACATTAATAATTATTGATGTTTTATTAAAAATTCTCGTTAACGAAAAAGTAGGTTTTTTTTCAGTGTGATTTTTTACAAGTTTGTTAATTGTTTGTTAGTTCACCAACGATATTTGACTATTACTGATACTTTCTCTAATTTGCACCTAATGGTTAGACAAACTACGGTAAAAATGAATGGGTTATTAATATTTTTATTATTTATTTAACCACGTCAACCAACCAATCAGTACCGACTCGGTAATAAGCGACGCCGACGTGGTAACGATTTCTTACCCATGGATGTTTAACGTTTTCGCGATCACAATGGAACACGCGTTAAAAGTTATCGATCGGGATTATTAAACGAGCGCATACTAGTCGCGAGCCATTTCCCGAGATATATCTTATTCGCACAAATCTTCATTCAATCTTTATTATAATTTAGCCGGTTTTCGGCAAGCCAAATATTGAGAAAAGCAGTCAACATAATAAAAAATCCGACAAGCGCGATGATTTGACGTTTGACGTACGGCCGTGTTAAAGCGTAGTTCGGCTCCACTCGGCTCAGATCGTCAATGTTCGGGTCAGCGATCGCTGTATTGAACGATATGTCATTGTGATCGCTCAAATCGTTAGCGTTAGCACGGGATTAGCACGTTTTTAACTACGTCGATAGTTATCTGTGCTTGAGCTACAGAAGGCTAATTAACAGAGGAGACACAATAACATCACAAACATCCAGGCTTTAGAAAAATCATGATTGGTTTTGCATTCTCACTTGCAATCGAACCCGTAACCTATGTTTCGTGAGTCCAGCGTCTTTAAGATGTATTGCGAAAAAAGAATTGTATCTCAATTAATAACTATTCATAACTAACAGTTTGATTAATACAAACCAACCAAATTATTTTTCAGAATTACATAGAATATGCGATGATTCCTTCGAAGCTTTCTGGGTATCACGTAATATTTCCCTTGAGGTGATTTCTTACAAAAATGGCGCTTAATAATGTATCCTAAAATAAATAAATTATATTGTAAACACCAAATTATAACGCTGGCCTATGGTGCAACATTAATGAAAATACGGTTTTTACTGCAAACAATCTACAATATTAAAAAGATACCTATATGTGTAACTAGTGATAAGAAGAATAATGAGATTCGCCTCTTTGTAGGTATCTACACTTATAATAATATATATGGTGTAGCGAAAACGAATAAAACTGTTAAAATTTCCTTGCTTTAACTCGTTTATCTGTCAGAGAAGGTAGAAGTAATATAGTAATTACTTCCATTCGATATAAAATATACCGGTATACGAGTGTATAGCAATAATTTTACCTTTTCCAAAACGGGTTTTGGTTCTAGGAAAACAAATCCTGCAGTCGCTTAATACTCCCCGCCACTCCACTCGGGCCGTGGAGGCTGTAATAGAGACATTAACTTGGTATTATACTGCGGATGTTGCCTGCCCTGGACCGTGAGACATCGGAGCCAGCTTGTGATAGACCCTGTGGAAAAATAAAATGCTTTGAAAATAAAGTTAAAATAAGTTAAACAGAAAAATTAAAGCTGTTTTTCTATCAAGTAAATTTATTTGCTACTTTCAATAAAACAAAATAAATTGTATTTACGGGGGGGGTACTTCACAAAGCGTGGTAACTTTTATGAGGAGTAGTCTATTGATAAATCCATAGATAATAGGTTATGAAATTTATACGGTAGGTTAAGATAGGTTGGGTTTAATAAAATTATTTAAATCAAATAGCTATTTAAAAGCAATATCCTTTATAATAGGTTATGAAATTAATACAGTAGGTTAAGATAGGTTGGGTTTAGTAAGAATTAATAATATAATGGAATTAGAGCTTGGAGATTTTTTCAGTCAATAAGTTTTAAATTTAGGTGTGATTGTTTTCTGTTGGTTTTCCAAATAATATAAAATGAAATATAAATTAATAAATGTAAAGATAGTACAGTCTCATCAAAACTCAATGAATTAACTTTATACTTCTTATACTTATTATACTTATTATACTTATAAAATAAAAGCTTTTTTTATAAAATAAAAATAAAAATAAAAATTTTAAGCTTATCATCAAGAAAACAAATAAATAACATTAGTTTTTTTACTATTGTACAGTAAAATAAAGATAATTAATATGAATATGGCGCAATCTTAACGAAACTCATAAATTGATTTATTTCATATTTATTTTATTGATTTATTTTATTTATTCCTAAATTTAAAAAACACATGAAACTTGTCTTATCGTGAATTCCATACTAAGCAATTTGATAAATTTTCCTTTTTGCGGTTTATTTTATATGTCTTATTGCGTACATTTTTAATACCAAAAAATAATAGTTTTTTACTATTATTGTTTATAGTTGTTACAGTTTTAAATACCTAGTATCATTAAATTACGATTCACCCTTCTTCAAAGCCTAGTATGATCATGAAGTCATTTTGATTTTAGAACGAAACTTTTTCACGAAAAAGTTCACCTAAACGAAAGATTCCTCAAATTTAATCGCGTTTAAATGCGCCACTATGTCAATATATTGCAACATCGTAAATGTTACAAGTTGTAATTTACAAAGATACAAAATATAATTTTTAGTTAGATTTCATTATAAAGATATCACCTCAAAGACATAAATAATCTACTACAAATAATATTGCATTATGATGGTCGTGGCTTTGTGGTTGTTGCAATATTTATATAAAAATGGCAATGCATGGATGTCGTTTACTTGCATTTAATAGTTTTTAAATGAACACTGAGACGTCATGTGATTTAAAATAATTGTTTTGTAAAAGGTACATATTTTGCAGTTACCCACATTAAATAATATAATTAATTACCCATAGCTATATAATAGATTTTTTATATGAATGTCCTTCCTTAATTCCTTCCCCATATTAAATATCTCACATTTAATCATATGATTCGAGTAATTCGTAATTCGATTACGTACAATTTGTTTATAACGAGTTTAGAATAAATTTATTAAATAAAAATCATGATGCCGAAGAACCTGTACTGAGAACGAAAAATGACGTTAGATGCGGCTGGCGTCACAGTGGCGTGGATGAAGATGATTACTGGTCGTGATGGAGGCCACGGAACTTGAATATAGTAACGAAAGGTCCTTCCAACCATATACGAAAGTTTCACTAAACATTTTGAAAAAATTATGAAAATATGTACCTTTTTGTTGCAACACGAATGATTTATTTGAGGCGAAAATTGTCATTACATTTTGGTGGATCATAAATGAAATATCAAAGGAGGTAAACTTTTAGGGGTAGGTAAATATGATATGAAAGACACAGCTCGGTAAACTGTCGATACACGCATTTATTGACGATTTCAATCATGTTTTTATTTGGGAATTCAACAGCAATATAATTTACTTCGACACATTTATAAGAGTGAACGAATTAGGTATAAATCTAATAAAAGAGATCCTTCAATATACATATCACACTTTTCATTCACATACAAAGGTAACGAACGATACGAATTAAACCTTACGCTATGGCCAGATTCAAGAAGGAAGTTTTACCAAGATATTATATAAATTGGCAGACACTTTATGTGAGCAACATGATGGAGAGAAGAAGTGAGGAAGGATGTTGTATGATAGACCGACATTAAATTGAAATGTCCCAGATGCCGCTTCGCGCCTCTTTAACATTTAATTTGACGAAATAAACAGCAAAAGATAAATCAATAGTGTATGCAACTAATAACAATCAATAGTAATTGTTTGAAGATAGGATCCATCAAACAGCATCATTCAACGATTCAAACATGATTTAGTTTAATTTCTTAATCAATTTGATTTACATTTTGGTAACATCACTTCAGTCTTAAATTTAAAAAATAAATGAACACTAAAATAGTAAAATAAATTATATAAAGGCTTATCAATAAAATATTATGTATTCATGAATTTTCTGAAAGGTACCATTTTTACATCCATTATAAATCAAATTAAACATAACTAATAAAAATGATAAGTGATTATAGAGTGAAAGCTAAATTATCATATTTGCTAACAAAACTCACGCGTAAGTTTGTGAAAAAATTGTTTTGATTTTCAAAGTGCATAGAATAGTTAAACATGAACCAATTAAGATATTTAAGTCATTCGTAATTATGTCAGTTGCGCTCTATTGGCTCGACAACCAAATGGTCAAATCCAATCTGCAAAAAGTTGATAAAATTGTTTAAAGTGTGAAATTAATTACAAATTGAACTTAATCGAAATTAATTACGTCGGTAGTTTTATTCCTAGGTACCACTTTATAATTACTCCGAGGCAGGTATACGAAATTCAGAATTCCATTTTTTTTTCAGGGCGTTTCTGTTTTTGTAATCATGAAGTTAAACCGCAAATTATAAATACTAGTAATAAATAGGTTAGACCACGAATAGACGGCAAAAATATTTTTAAAAAAAACAAGTCTCATTACCTGGCCTTCACAATACTTAATTTTCTACCTTCACAATACTTAATTTTCTTTAATTTTAATGGACATATTGATTTCATTCATTTTTTAAATTCACAATGTATGAATATAACATCCCCCATAATACTTCTAAACATATCCTCAACTAACTCATACGAAATTACGAAGAGAACATAACACTTCACTCTCACAGATGTTTCGAAAGAGACTTAAGACCTATATGTTCTCTAAATCTTTTGATTAATTTTGATAATGGTATTTTCTACTCAGAAATTGAGTTTTCACTCACCTTAAAATTTCCCGAGCCGTTTAATTCAATATTTGAAGCGCCCTTGAGGTATATTTATACGAAAACAGCGCTATATAAATTTTCTATAATAATATCATAGATGCACATCAAATAATATATGAGCTATGTGACTTAGCATATATTATGATATAGTTGACACCTAATAACTGTTTTCTATTAAAGAAAATAAACTGAAAAAAAAACACTGTGTTGTGAAAAAAGTGGGAAAAATGAAAGGCCTAGTACACACATTTGATAAATTTGTGTAATTTTGGGTCTTCGCAGAGAGGAATATTTTTCATGGTGATGCTTGTAAACAATTTAGTTACAAATAAAATCACCGAGTTTTACTGCAATACAGATATCATAATATGATATAATCATCTGGTGAATTCGTTTTAACAACGTATAAAGTATAAAGTGTCGTGTTTGATACAAAACACTTGACTATTTGACCAAGAAATTGTGGATATACTGTGATTAGTAACATTCATTTGTATGCAGCCCCTATGTTTCGGACAATTGGACAGATTATTTTAACGCTTGTCACATTCTGAGACCGTTTGATCGAGGTAAAAACAGGTGAGTATTATCTGAACCTGGCTTTACAAATACCTTATAAAACGTGAATCCGGCTTTACAAATAATACCACTGTCGTGTCATAACAAAACACTGTATATATCTTGGAAATAGCAAAAATAAGTAAGTGGGTATTTAGTTTTTTTTTTAAAATATTTTTGAAGTGAAAACTTCTTTAGAATCGTTGGGAGTGATTTGAAAATTAATGAAACGAAAAAAGCGACTAAAAAGAGACAAACATATAGATCTATGGGATTTAGCCTGCGAGAGAATGAGATTCCGCCGGCTGGCCGTAGTTCTATCTACCTCATCAGATACATCTACCAGTTGATCGCCGGCACCCCTTATACTTTTATAATGTGGAGGTCCTAGGGTGTAAAACAGAATTTGTTCTATTCATGTATCTGAAGAGGTAGATTCGACTCCAAAAATTTTGTAGCAAAACAGAGGGAGAAGGCGCCTTGACGCGGTATTTCACAGATATATTGATAAAATCGAAAAAAAAATAATTTGTCTCATACTTTAGTTATCATAAGCCGCTCGTATCACTTGTAGAAATTGAAGACATGGATCATGAATAACAAAATGAAAAAAAAATATCAAATGGGTACCAATATTCAAAATAAATAAATCCTTTAATTATCCCACTCCTGATACTGCATTTATCTCATTCTCTCTCAGCTTAGTTTTATTAAGGTTTCACTTCTACCTGGTGTGAACTGCACACATGTATTTTTTTTGTACATAATTAATGATTTTGCAACATTCAATCAATAATAAAATTCGTGACACGTAAAAAAAACATAATTTAATCTAGCGAGATAGGCATATATGTTTGAAGATAGTAACTACATTATTTTAAAAACGTTTGTAGAGAATAGATGTCTTAGAAGAATTTTAGGTGTGCGGTAGTTTGACTTTGTAAGGAACACAGAGATGAGGCAACGGACACATAACCCTTGGTATCTACTGTCATCCAGCGAAGGCGGAGGAGAGCCTTAACCATGCTTGCCTATTTTACAAGGCATCAGGTTCTCGGCGCCCTGGTCGTCCATTGTTGACAATTCATCGGTAGTTTGAGCTGCGGGACGTGGACTTGACTTGGGGAGATGCACGGGAGCTGGCGGCCGTTCGCTTGGCCTGGAGGCAGTTTTTTGGATTCCATATGCTCCACATAGGGAGCGGATATGGAATGATGATGATTGTACCTCCATTGCATCGACGCGACGAGACGAGTGACGTTTCTCGAAAAGCTTGCTGGAAAACGTTGGATTCGGTTACAGAGATAATTTTTCTTTCAAACTATTTAAATGAATAACTACAAAGTGAGTCATAGAATATTTTTTTCTTCTTTTATTTGTCATTCTTAATTTATTTATTTAAAATGCAATCCTATATTATGTATTTTACAATAAAAATTTATTCATACACGCAACAATTATTAAAAATCAATTTACTATAAACAAAATAAAACTTAATATGATTTTTTTCAAACAAAGTAAATGTTTAAAATATACAAGTAGGTACCAAATCAAATTTAAAATTAAAAACAAATAATAACACAATAACCAAACCACTTTTGTGGTATAAAATTATCTCTGCTACATGTTCCCTAAAATATTTGTATGTAGGTACATAAATACGTTATTTTTAAATTTATTTATAAATAGGTATTACATACTGTGGCGGGAACAATGACGTCACGCGCACGAAAATGACGACTGACGACGAAAGCGTACGAACTGACACAGAAACCGAGCATCTACGGAAACTTCCGGAGATCGACGAGAACCCTTTCGGCCAGCTACGTGATTGCACGCGTATTACGGAACATTATTCCCGCCAACTTTCGAGAAATTAAATTTACTTTCATTTTAGCCATTTTCACCATTCTTTTTCATCCATATTTCAATTAGTTAAGTTTTAGTATTAGTATCTAGTTTTTGTGAATAAACGAACATTATAAAACCGTAAGTACCTGTTTCATTCTCTCTTTCTGTGCACCCACATAAAATCTGGTATACTCACGAAATGTACTACTAAATTGGTAACCAACAGGTGGCCAAAATACATATTAAAGACACTAACCAATAAATCGATCAATCGTCGTTACGATCACAAACACTGTATTTCAACTTACAGCACATTGTCCTGACACAGCCGACCAGTATCTTTACGGTTGGCAGATGGTGTTTATTCTTGCGTGAATGCTCTTTTTTAGTTCGGCAATAAGTAGTCAATTGTATAATGGGCATTTCCTTACGGCAGCAGGGAGATTTTGTATTATCTTGTTTTATTTAAGCTTGGTTGGCTGATTTTCTGAGAAGCTAGGACATAATCAGAGCTCAGCCATATTATAGTTACGTAAGAATAGGACATCAAGATGTCAAAATGCAACAAGCTTTCTATATCCCTTTATGTTTTTTTTAAATGCAACCCTTCTACGTCCCATGGATTTTTAAAGTATAAAACATATCTTGATAGAGTAGGTACTTTGATATTGGTGTGTGATTACTGTTTGTGATACACAGAATATTTTATTTTTCTACGAAAACTGCTTTGCGGTTTATAGTACGGGTTTGGGTTAAAATTTGGAGAGCGCGCTTTTGCGGTTGCGGGCCCTGTGGCTTGGAATGTTCTCCCACCAGAAGTGCGCAACTGTGAGAGTGAAGTGATATTTGTTCTCTAAATCTTTTGATTAATTTTGATAATTGTATTTTCTACTCAGAAATTAAGTTTTCGCTCACTTTAAATTTCCCGAGCCATTAAATTCAATATTTGAAGCGCCCTTGAGGTATATTTATACGAAAATGGCGCTATGTAAATTATCCATAATAATAATAATACACACTCACACACTGACTGTTACCGTTTAAATTCATCTCATGATAAAATCGTCTAAAATTTACACACATAATTTGGTAATTATTTTTGTAATTTTGTACAAATGTATTAATATAATATAAAATTCCACCATAAAAATAACGTACCTAGCGTAAAGAGCTCTGTACCTTCTACCTTCGTGTAATAAAATGATCAAGATATACTTGACTTGGCGAACCAATGCAGTGCCCTATGCACCATTGGGTGCGGTTACGGGAAAGTAATAGTACCTAGTAGTTTTTTTTTGAGAATGAGACTGCTTATAATAAAGTATTTTAAGAATTAAACTGCGATTCTTATTGTTTTTAACAACTACATTTTGAAATGAATACAAAATCTTGTAGACAAATTACTGGATTATACCCATGCTGGGCTGATATCAGATATTATTGATATCTCAACAGAGACAGAGAAACTCTGGAAGCGAATGTGGGTTATCTAGGCGTTTACAGGGCTTATGACCTGTCATTGGCTGGGTTAAGTGGCCACTTGATGTAAAGGGCTTACAAGTTTCCCCATTAAGCCCATCATCTGACAACCATGTAGACACAATGTATTTTGAAACTTGTATATATGTTGAGTTTGTAACAGAAGAATCCACATGCGAGTTGTGTTGTCGACAGATTTAAATATTTTAAATATTCTTTCCCTATAGTGACATCTGTTGAGAATTTAGAATTTTACATGGTTGTCAGATGATGGGCGGAATGGGGAATGTTGTAATACATCAAGTGGCCACTTAACCTAGCCAATGACAGGTCATAAGCCCTGTAAACGCCTAGATAACCCACATTCGCTTCCAGAGTTTCTCTGTCTCTGTTGAGATATCAATAATATCTTTTTGTTTATTCATAAGTTAAAAACAGAATAAAATGCTTTAAAAAACGTTCTCTGACTGCCTATCTCTAATGCTAATTGGCTCTTTAGTAAGATCTCTTGTTAACACTATGTACACAAATAAAGTTACTTGTTCAAGGAGCTGTAAATCTTTTATGCAAACAACGCTTTATACTGGCGTTTTAAAAATCATAATTAATTTTTATTGGTTTGTAAATATAGAAACACGGGTGCCTAAACTTTTATTAAAAACTCACAGAGGGTACATGTAAAAATACACTTTAAAATAACAATTGACAGCAATGTTAAAGGGATAATTTCCAAGATATTTGCAAAACAAATTAAAAAACAATGACTTTTTTCATAAATATGCAACAAGAGGTTTAAAAAATATAAGATTAGAAAAGAAAAGAAAAACTATGTCACAGAATTGTCTGATGTATAAGGGCATTAAATGTATGAGGAGATTCCAGATGATAAAAGAAATGTAAATTTATTTAGGGTTAAATGTAAAAAATATATGTTTGAAAAATATTTACAGCAAAATTGAAAAATATATAATGTTAGGATAAGAATAGTGAGGAAAAAATTAAGTGTTATGTACATGAAGAATTCAATGTAAATTATAAAGTACTAAATAAATATAATAATTAATTTGTTTTAAAATGTTAATATACGTGCTGAAGCGTAAGGCCTGATCATCTTGCCTTCTGATCAAGATTCATTCCACTTGTATCAATGCAGTGCCCTATGTACCATTGGGTGTGGGAAGCGGATAACCAAGTAATAGTAGTATTTGTAATGATTCAGAATAAAGTTTAAAAATATAATTAGTAGTTTTCATAAATATTAATTACTAACTTACTGTATGTGAATATTACAAACAGCAGTTCTTCAAAGCAAAAAATCGATCTAAGACTTTTATAAACGTGTCAAATTTAAATTGAAAACATATTAATAAGGTCTGGAAATATACCCAGGAATTTTTTAGAGTAGGTATCGAGACGAAGCGATAGAAATAGATAAAAATACCTTGATTAAAATATGTTTTTAGAATTCCTATAACACGCTTGTTACACAGCGTGATACCATCCAATATCCAGAACCATTGCGGACATAAGTCTTAGGCTACTACATTTTCAGAATGTACCTATTATGTATTTATTTATCTTAGAAGCGAGGTTTCGTTAATGGGTAGTATGAAGGCGCATTGAGAAATCTTTTTTCGACAACGATTAAAAACCAAAAAATATTTTGCATTTATTTGCATCAACAGAGTTTATCTTTTGTTTGCGTTTATTATTTTTTTTTAAAATATCTTTCTTCCTTAAACTTTTGTTCCCTTTCCTTTCTTCTCCTTCCCTCCTTTCCTAGGTAGACACTGTTTTTATGATAATATATATTGTTTAGTATTATTTTCCTTTAAATTTTATTTTTGCGTTTGCGTTTGCGTTATTAATAAAACACTACTTTTAAATTACATTATGATATCTCAACAGTTTGGAAGGGAATATATGGATATGAAGGCGTTTACAGGGCATATGACCTGTCATTGGCAGGGTTAAGTGGCCTACTACTACTAACTGCTACTTTCCCTTATCCGCACCCAATGGTGCATTGGTTCACCAAGTGCAGTGATTCTTGATCATAAGTGGCCACTTGATGTATAACAACATTCCCCATTTCGCCTAGTATTTGATATCCATATTTGCCAATTACCAGAATGTATATACACTGTAAAATGGCGCGACGCTTCACATGCGAAAATTCTCTGTCTTTCATTGAGAAAATTGCTAAGAGTTTTAGCAGAAACCTATATGATTGTAAGTGAGATTCTTACCGAATTATATCACCTACTACTAAACGCCTGAAGATGACTCTTCAATTTGTTATGCTTACAACTTTTACCAGCTAATTTACATAAACAACATTTTAAGTGTGTCCAAATATGTATCTATGTACTTGTAGACAATAACTGGATTTCACCCATTACGGGCTAACATAAAATTGACAAACTTCTCGTCTCAGTTGAGATGATTTTTCGTTATTTGAATGTGACCATGATTCACAATATTTTTATACATAAAGTGTGAGAAATGTTTTTTGTCTGTGATTGCACAAATTTAATAAATTTAATCTTAGTATTTATCTTATTAAAGATATCGACGTAAAACTAATGCGTTTTGAGAAAACACATTACTTTGATCATATTACTTTTGTCAAAGACGTAGATTTAAAAAAAACGTTCTGGGTCGTAGGTCGTAAGGTAATCAATATTATTACTTTTTAGTGTTGGAAAATTTAGAAATTAGAGCTCAACTTATTTATTTTTTACCCATTTATGCCTAATTTTATTTAAATTTTATTACGTTAGTAGGCTAGTAGGTACGTAATACATTTTTTTATAAGGGGGTACTTTATAGGGGTGTACTTATAGATATTACAAAAAGTGTATTTTTATGTTCAAATACTTTATACAAAAAAATATGTTGGTAAAATTTAATCATAAATATCGTATGCCTTGAGCTGATTTCTCGCAAAAATGGCGCTCAATAAATTATCATAATATAAATAATAATACGTGTAAGTATATTGATTTTTCCGTTTATGTTGTAAATGTTGTGTTTTTATTAACTACAATCTTTTACCTAAATCAAAAAAGTTCTTTAAAAAATGACCACGCAAGGACTCTACAACTTTGTACATTATAAGATAAAATAATCAATACCGATGTTATTAATATCGATATTATAATCAACCGAAGAAAAAAAAAGTTTTTTTAACGTAAAACATATGATATTATTGCTTCATTTAATGACCTATATTAACCCCGAAGTTTACGAATAAAATGCTATAAATAGGTACATACTCTCATTTGGGTAAATTATTTGAATACTAAATTTAATTTCTACCTTGTCAATTAGGATAATGGGCTACCTTTATTTGAAAAAATGCGGATACACAGACTTATCATTAAAATCACGAAGAAATTACGTTTCTTATTCTTCTACGGTAGATAAGTATCCGGTACCTGACTAACATAACCAATTAAATAAAATACAAAGATATAGTTAACGAACTCTAGTCATCTGTATCCTGCGGTCCGGCGGGAGGGTTGAACGGGGAGGGCGAGAGGGAGACGGAGGGGGGAGGACGATTGAAAGCAGGGGTAATCTATGTTAAGGAGATGAAGACGTCTGTAGGAACAAACTAATGCCCTCTACGCTACCTGTACATTATGTTAATCACAACAATAGGTGCACGCCCGCGTGAGATGGCAGCAAAAATTCATTTTTTAAATAAATGTTTGAAAGTACCCTGACAAGTCGAAACACTTATCATTGCATAAAAGTAAACAAAACTAAACCAGTAAATCAGTTTCATATTAATGATTATAATTATGGAGTTCCTTTTAATAAAAATTGCCCACTCAATCATCAATATTTATTAAACACAATTTGGTCATCGATAATTTTAAAATAATAAAATAATTCATTGAAAATGATCATTATGGTATTATTATAGCACATGGTGTTCAAATGCAGTGCCATTGGTACTGTATGTGTGGATAAGGGAATGTGTTGGTAGTATTTTTGTCGTAGAACGTACTCATTCGAAAACTCTGCACTTACCCTTGATGGGGTTGGAACAATAAATTTACCGTTTCATTGTTATTAAATTTTTTGATATTCCCAAGAGAAAACCATAAGAAATAATAAAATGGATCCCGCATACTTAGTGAAATTCTAATTTATACTAAAAAGAACCAAAAATTATTTTAAAAACCACACCTGTGTAGATTCGGTAGTATAAAAGCCTAGGGGGGCTAGATCCCACAATCATTCCTTATCTCCTTTGAAGCTGCAAGATGGATTGTAGTCTAGCCTCCTACTTAGTGAAAATCATTACAATAACCACTTTTACCTAGAGCTTATTATAGCTTAGTAATGCCTACATAATTTTGTAAAATTTTCTAACATCTTATAATTAAAATGTGTTTATATTATCTAATCAGGGCCAGGGCTAAAGAAGAGGCTAGAATTCTCCCAACCGTCTATAGCGCTTGGTAGCTGCAAGACGAGTTGAAATCTAGCCTTTATTCTGTACAGCGCTCTTTGAGGAGATTTTTTGCAAAAACAGTGCTTTATAAATTGTCCATATAATAAATAAATAAATAACCCCATTTATTGGGGCTGTGGATTGCTGGCTATCGAATAGTTACTTGATACAAAGTGACTTCCTTATTCCATTTATTATAGGATATAATTAAGGTAATATAGGGTGAAAATTACGATATAAAGGGGGTTACTACGAGATCTTGTACTTTTCCAAAAATCCATAAGAGACAAATGTACTTATTTATAACATAGTTATTTAATTTTAAAAACATATCAATACTCCAAGTTTAGTTAAATCGACTGTAGATTGCTTTTTCTTCATTAAAAGCAAATATAAAGTTTCATTAAAATTAAATTAATACTTCATAACAAATGCATAATATATAATTTTCCTCCTGGAAAGTTCATTTTGTTTTCAGAAGGAGCGCCTTAGTAATCACAGCTTACTCTTTTTTACCCACACATAGTTTTTAATAGACTTGTAAAATAATAATAAAAAGTAATGGTGTTAAACACTATGTTCACATGAAAGATAAAAAATGTAAGCGTCTACTTGTCCAATTTTTTCCTTACATTTTTTGCCTTAGATATGAATCGCCGTCGTTTATCGTGACTCGCTGATAACAATGTAAAACGATTTAACACGACTTGATTGTACGTATGACTATGTGTGTATCTCACCAGCTCAACTTAATAAAAATCATCTCGGCACCAAAAAACAGCGGAAATGTAATACAAAAAACTTAATAAATATTCATCCGGCAGTATCTACTCGATATACTTGAAAATAGTGATGCGATAGTAATCTGTAAAAAAAAAAGAATAAAGTTATTTCGAAAAAAAAAAACCAATACAAGAAAATTGTTTCATATACCTAGATGTGGTATTATTATAGTGCTTAAAGAGTAGTGTTATTATTCTAGCGATAACAGGCCTCTTGTAATGTTTTTTTAAAAAGGCTTTATTAGCGTAATACTAACTTGAATATATAAATACCAATGTAAATTAATTAATAAAAAACTTTTTAAATGATTCTGCGTTTTTAAAAATCTGCTTTCTGGTTTTGCATAATTTTCAACTTTAATTATTTGTGAAAAAATATTATTTGACAAATAATTAAGAAATAGGTACGTAGGTACCTGACGAAGTTTTTACTTTATATTAATTGCCGCTAATCTTCGAGGTACTTTTAATAAATTAGGTAATGAAAAATACTAATGCGCGTATGTATTATTCACCGTTTCCCACGATGAGACCGCGAAACTCCAGAGGGAGATTATTCATGATATTCTGAGAAAAAAATCTTAATAAAGTTTTTCAAAAAACTCAATTCTAATTTCTTAAAAAAAATGATTAAAATATGAATAAAAATTCACGCGTGTAATACCGTCCATTTTTGAACTGGCTAACACCACGTGACCTGCACCAATTTCAGATATGAAATTCGAATTTTGAATGTCCGCACAAGGCAAGGCGTTCGGTGACCAGAGTGGACCCCCACTCCTCCCGCCCACCGCCACCCCGCCACCGCTAGCATTTCAAACAGAAGCCAGTATTACATAGTCGCTTTTTATTAATACTTTTTTTAAATTAATTATTAAAAAATTTTTTCTCAGAATACCATGAAAAATCACCCTCCGGAGTTTCGCGGTCTCATCGTGGGACACGGTGTATACATATTAGTTATAAACCATCGCAAATCATTTTTGTATATCTTAGTTGTCGAATTTCTAGTGAAAGCTTTAAAGTTAAAGCTATTTGGATTTAAATAATTAAAAAAACACTAATAAATCATTAAAAAGCTGCTGAATATGCTATGGCTACAATGAAAAATGATGGCTACAATATGTGACACCTTGGACTGGCGCTGAAGCGTAAGACTGATCATCTTGCCAGCATGTAACAAATGATCAAGATTCACTGCACTCGGTGTATCAATGCAGTGCCCTATGCACCACTGGGTGTAGATAAGGGAGAGTAGTAGTAGTACAATAAAAAGTGTAATGTATAAGTTGTAGATAATTTTCCAGTTATTATTATTGGTTTACTATTATTTCCGTTACTTTCTCAATAGGTTACGCGCATCTCTAGTTGTTTCCTTTCCAGCCTTCTGTTATGGAAATATTTTTTTAACGTGATTAAGTAGTTATGAATAACATTATCCAATTATATGGTTTACTCACGTCTTCACAGAGCTCGTTATTGTGAATATAAATATTATAAATGTTGATGAATCGACTGTCATGATGATAAAACCTGATGACTGAAGACATTTAGGGTGTTGGGTACCTTCTCTAACCTTCTTGGTACCTGGGATCGCGCTCAGTGCCAGTATTATACGATAATAATCTGAAGTCGACGTAATCGACTGCACGACAAAATTAACTTTCGTTTAAAAACCCGTAGATCATACGAGTGCGTTGATGAATATAGTAAAATTATGAATAAATAAAACGATGTTATGTGTTACTATTGGTTTATTCTATAGAAATAGAAATTACCTACATTACCTGGTTTCGGGAATAAAGTAAAGTTCTCTAATCGACTGGTGAAAAGACACTAAATTAGAATACAGATGTTATACACAAAAATAAAATTGCAATACTTAAGAATCTAGTCATTTTTTCTATTTATTCTATTACTTCCATGTATCGTTATTTATGTTACCCTTGTGTCTCTAGATTCTTATTGAATTATTCTGCATTTTTCTATATAACATCTGTATTCTAATTTATTGTCTTTTCACCGGTCGATGGGAGAACGTTACTCCCGAAACCAGTTAGTGTAGGTAAATTCTATTTCTATAGAATAAACCAATAGTAAACACAAAACATCGTTTTATTAATTCATAATTCTTTATGAAGTGTTACAAAGTGAATGCCGAATCAATCAACAAAATAATATAGTAAAAATTTAAATATTATGTTGGAAGCCTTAGACATTTGTGAAAAATCCTTTTTTTCACGTTTTTCACTATTCAAAAGATACTCGTACAAACTTTGAAAAAAAATTAGGTCGGACTTTTATTGTTTAAATTATAGCTAATTAGAGAATTAAAAAAATTGT
>JAGVSP010001279.1:0-45838 GCA_022494985.1 Micrasema minimum | reverse complement strand
CAAATCATTGGTATTATACCGCTGTTTAAATACCTACCTATTCAAAATACCTACATTCAAAATAAAATAACTCAGAATTAACGATCACCAACGTATTTATCTAGATGCAGATATCGCTAAAATCACTTTCCTAATTTACCGATTACCGTCATCTACGTGTCACAACGTGTAGAAACGTTGGTGATTGTCATGCTAGAATCTGAAATAATAGGGTTCTTCCCGATAACACGAATATTCTTAAAAACGTTTTAAATATTTAAAGTATATTTTTTACAATTCCAACGATGTAAAACACAATGATCAAAAATGTTGTTTTCATTTATAAATATATATGTTTTTAAAAACACGAAAATACGAATGATTTTTTAACCCGTTTATTGGTTAATGACGTCATACCCGTCTACCATGAAAGGCGTGAAATTCATTACGAAGTGAGCGCCTATATTGCTGTGACGTCACACCGCATGCGCGCCAAATGAAGGATTTTGCGAGCGATTTGAAAAAGCGCTATTTCAAATCGCGCTAAAAAAATCTTATGACATCGTAAAAATTTTAAAAAAAATTCCCTTGTTATTGTAATTTTTCAATCAATTTTTTTAAATAAAAAATCGGGAAGAATCCAATTAATAGGTAAAAACACAATATTTTTTTAAGATGGTCGTTTCTCTACCTGTAATAATAAAATGCCAGATTACATAGCAACTGTACAAGGGCGGGCTTGCTTTTAAGCAATATCTTCCAACCAACCCTAAAAAAGATAAAACAATTCGTATATATTATGTAGATATTAAAACAAATCCTATATTCAATTCGTCTCGCGAGGGAATAAATCTTGCGATAATTCTTTAAGGGTCATCTCGTATGCAGACAGGACAGTGGAGTACGTCAGTTTACCGGGAAGTGCTCTGGTGAAGATTTGTGGGGAAAGTTTTTCAGTTGGGAGAGATAACAGACACTGGATAGTCATACAAACCACCAGCCCCCAGCCCCTAACTCACTCCCAGCCCAACCCCTCCTCAGATGACAGGGGTGAGATTTACAGTGGAACTAGAGACGAACATAATAATTGTAAAATGCAACTTCGTAAAATGTAGCAATAGAGTAGGAGAAATGAGTCCTGAGATACATTTTTCTTGACAATGCAATGCGCCGTGCCGCACTTATTCAAATTAAACAAGATAAGGTTTTTTTTTCTTTGTTAGGTTGGTTTTCATGATGCACAAAGCTTCCCCCTTTTAATTAATCTTTACTTGTTAACCTTTTCTTGTGAAAACGTAACACGGAAAGAGTTTTTTTGAGAAATGCGAAGACAATATTATTTATATGCAAAATGTCAGTGCCTAAGCATAATATTGTAAAAAAGGCTAAGCCCAAATCGTCTTAAGCAGCACCTAACGCTAACATTTGAAATTTTGGTGTTTTCAAAATAATATTCCTGATTTGTTGACAGCCACAAAGCTTAAAAAATAAAACCTACACAATATATGTAGGTCATCATCATCACCATATCCGCTCCATGTGTGGAGCATATGGATTTCACAAACTGCTTCAAAGCCAAGCGTTCGGCCGCCAGTTCGCGCACATCCTCCCAGGTCAGGTCCACGTCCCGCAGTTCTGCGCCGGATGATAGTAGATAGTAGATACAGAGATTTGCTGCGTCCGTTGCCTCGTGGAACCACAATAGTGATGAAACACGATTCTTCTAACTTTTGTAGTTTCCTTAGAGTATTTTTAGAAAACAAGTCCGATTCTAATTGGTATTATTATTTCAAGTGTTTTTATGACTTCCAGTTATATTAGACGAGATATAAAGCGTCAGCCATCTTATCTAAAAAAACATTGTCTACAATTACATTTATCTAAAAACTTTTATATTTTAATTATAACATATTTTCAAATAAGGTATTAATTATGAAATATTTAAAGGTAGATTAAATTTCGTAAAATTGTCAAATTGAAAAATACTGTATAACGTCGTGTTTGGAACAAAATAATTATCGGTTCCTGGAACATGTAGGAAGCCGAAAGGCGGAAACTGGAGCAATTAAAACGTGAATTTTCGATGAATGACGAAATTTAAAATTAAAACACGCGATACTGTTTTTGACAGAATGTTGTCAATGGAACTTTCTTCCTTTCACCGGAAAGCAGAAAATTAATAAACTTTTACTATGATATTAAATTATTTATGAATCACTTTTTATACACACGCTTTTCAGTGTGTGTACGGTGTACTGCCAAAGTAAGTAATACATTTTTTTAAATAATGATTTTCTGGCACTCCCCTGAACTTGCGAAGTAATAATTGTTTTTTCAGCTATTATTTCTTAATACTATGTACTTACCTACTTCTTTACCTTCCCGCACCAATTTTTTTTTTCTTAATTTTTTTATTGATTTAATCACCTCAACAGGCCAGGAGGCCCAATTACAGAGGGGAACAACGTCACCAACACCCAAGCTTGAGAAAAATCACTCTCAATTTTTGTGGTGCATAGGGCACTATATTGATACACAAAGTGTAGTGATCTTGACCATGTTCTTACATGAAGGTAGGATGATCAGTACCAGTCTAAGGTATCACACTTGAAATATTAATATGAAAATTATTGCATATGGAATTATGAACTGAAATAAAAATATTTTTACGTTTTAACGCGTATATAATACTATATTTAGTGTATAAATAATTATAATGAAAACGTGCGTATTTTTTTAAAAAGAAAAACGAGTCTCACATTCACGCTTGGCAGACCTTGTTTTATGTGAGTGTGAGCGCCTAATCCCTCGTACGATGTGACGTCATAATATGGTCTGCGTATTAGGAACAATAAGGGCCTGACAATGGGATCCCTGGACCGTGACGTCACTTGCTGGTCCTTAGTCCTTAGTAATGTTAACAGTAGTTCGTAATTTGCCAGACTGGACTCTGAGAAAATGTTCAGAGAGCGTAACTATGGAACGGATCACATATTTAATTGTATTTTTTATTAGCTGAACTTACTTAGGTACTAATACATATAACTTGATACTTGGGTACTAATTCATATAAATACAGTAGGTACTTATCCCTGTCCAACCATTTATTTTTCTTTTGACAGCTCGATTATGTATCGATTAGGGATGTCCTAATGCGTTACCGAATCGATTTCTCATAAAAATCGAAGTTTTAATCAATTTAACACATTTTATATTTTACTTTTGCTCAACATTTTGTAGTTTATAAACATACCCAGACGTTTAAAGCAGAGTTTATATTACGAAAGCGCTGTCGTAAAACTTTTTTTTTTCAACAGTCTTTATTCAATAAAAAATATTACAAAAAATACATAATTTCTTTACAAAAAAAGCTTTAAATACAGTCCCGAGTCATCGAGTGCAGGAGCTACAGAAAACCCAAATATGCATAGGACAATTTTATTGTCGTTATGTAAATTGAGAAATTTTGTGTCGCGGCAAACAAAGAAAAAAAAAGCAAAAAAGGTTTTAATTTAAATCACATTTTATATTTTTTCATGGAAAAAATCAACTTGAATAATTCTCGTTGCATAAGTAGGCTCAATAAACATCGATATCGATAAATATCGGAGCTAAAGAACATGTCGCTTCACTATCGTAAAGAAAAAAACATGAAGTATTGCATGTTTCGGTCTATGGTTGCCTGTCAATAATTACGGAACTTTATAGGCGCCCATGTGTTAGTAAAATAAACGCTTGGAAATACTATAGAACACTTCTTAGTAGAAAATAATATATA
Organism: Micrasema minimum; assembly: GCA_022494985.1. Classification (NCBI taxonomy): domain Eukaryota; kingdom Metazoa; phylum Arthropoda; class Insecta; order Trichoptera; family Brachycentridae; genus Micrasema; species Micrasema minimum. The sequence goes on along the minus strand of JAGVSP010001279.1, from coordinate 42,081 downwards.
AGTATTTTTCACTTATTGGTAATTTAATAATGTGACAATATTTTATTTCCATTTTTATTATTGGCATGTTAATATACAACTGTAACTCTTAATGAATTGTTAATGCCTGCATCACACCTTTTCTCCTACATGGCACCTTCATAAACAAAGAATTAAATATAATGTTGCTATGAAATTAACAAAATTGTTAAGAGGATAATTCCAAGTTAAAAAACAATGACTTTTCATAAATATGCAACAAGAGGTTCAAAAAATATAAGATTAGAAAAGAAAAGAAAAACCATGTCACAGAATTGTCTGATGTATAAGGGTATTAAAATGTATGAGAATATTCCAGATGATATAAGAAATGAACAAAATGTAAATTTATTTAGGGTTAAATGTAAAAAATATTTGTGAAAAATATTAGTGTATTATATTATAGCTAAATTGAAAAATGTATAATGTTAGGATAAGAATAGTTGGGAATTTTTTTTATTGTAATGTACATGAAAATAATATTAGTCTATGTAAATTATATTGTACTAAATAAATATAATAATAAAAAAAAAAATAAAAATAAACAGGGCCCAAAATAGCAGACTTTTGAGTTTTGAGAACATGTCTCAAGAGATTCGATTTTATAAGGATTTTAAGAATTACGTAACATGTATAATTTACAAATTACAAAGAAAGGTATGCAGGAATGCAGTTATAATGAAAGTGTGTGATAAATTTAAACATACTTATATTTCTAATAGGCATTATTTTAAAAGTAACCTAATCCATTATCCTGTCAGTCATCTTGCCCCATAATATAAAAATACATAAGTTGTAATTACACCAAAAATAAACACAAAAGAAAAAATTTCCAGTAGGTAATCATTGGATTTTTTTCTCACTCAAAAATAATGAAAATGGTTCATTTTTTTTCACTTATGGTAAAGAATGTTCATCTTGATAATAATGACCACATCGTAGTATTTTCCCCCTAAGTTTCATTATGAATTTCTAGCTCACCGCGTATTCAAACAATTTCTAAACGGAAACGCGAAACCAATTTTTTCAATGGAGTATTGTTCTGATAAAATGATAATCCACGAAAATGCACGAACTCCGTCAAGATTCGATAAAACGTGTTTGTAGGCATTTGATATCGTTTTTTAGCCGGTAGGATTATGTTTCTCGCGGATTTCAGAACGTCCCAGTTTTTGCCATAATTTTCAATGTTATTTCGTTTCTTTTCACCAAACCAGTTTTTTGCCGTAGGGATTCCGGTTATTTTGGGTGATTTTGTTTCATTCTGCTGTTATCGGATCTCAGATAGGGTTCTTTGTTCTTATAAACTGAATCAAATGGGAAAAACAAAATCGGTAACTACCCAGTTAAATAAAAATATGAAACGGTAGGGAAGGCAGGAGTGAGAAGTCAAGTTCATAAAATTGTTGATACAAATGATATGAAGGTACCTGCATACAAACGATTTCGGCTGTAAATCAATATGGCGTCAATACAATGTTTGTCAATTTAAATTAAGTTCAAATTTTTTATATCTATATTTTAGTGCGATTTTAAAAACTTTCACAAAATATTTGTTATTGTTTTATATTGTTATGATTTTGTTCTCTATACTATAGGTGTCTCTTAATTAATTTATTAATATATAAGTATATCACAAGAGACATTGGCAGTACACAACGGAGTTCTGGTACCATCCCTTAGTAGTAGTGGTAGTGAAGCGTGGTTTTGGAAAAAGAAGGATGAAAGTAGACTAAATGCTGTTGAAATGCGATCTCTTTTAGGCGAATGTGTGGTAAGACTATGTATGATAGGTGTACAAATGTCGAAATTAGAGCAGAGTGCAAGGCTGAGATAAGCATTATCGACAAAATTAAGAAAGGGCTTTTACGATGGTCTGGTCATGTGGAGCGAATAAGTGATAAAAGAACAGCTAAAAGAAGTTTAAATGTAAGTGTGCCTGGATGTAGAAGCCGAGGAAGGCCGAAAAAGACATGGCATGACCAAGTACGACAAGTACTTGAAAGTGGACATGTGAAAAGTCGGAATAATCGGCGTATGTGCATGAGAAGATGTATGAATGTAGAGGAAGCAAAGGAAGTATGTCAGGACAGAGTGGTATGGCGTACTATCCTCTCTGCCTACCCCTACAGGGAAATGTCTTGATGGTTAGTTAGTTACAAGAGACATTCGTTCCTGTTTTGATACGGACGATACAAATATTATGTAGTAGGTCCGTAATATTACAGCTCAATCAACAATAAGCTTTAAGGCTCCTATAAACTTGGCCAGAGTTGGCGAAAATCTATATTTTCATCTCTTTATATCGTATGGCTATTTGTCGGATATACTTTTTAGAAATTTACCCCCTCCACCGATTCTGGCGTAGTGGCGCCCAAGTGTATTGCAAGCCTTAAAGTTGTTAAATTTGCTATCACCGAGGGGCTGAAAGCTCTTAAAGGGCTATCTGGACATCTACACTGCGATCACCAACGTGTAAATAATTACATCGTAGTTGTGACGCGTATTTCACGGTACCATCATAATATAACTACGCTTCACATATGCACACACACCTGCATCCTGGTACGTTGGTGATGATAAACATTTATACTTTTGTCAGAAAGTTAACTAGACAAGCTATTTCAAAAAGAAATGTCAAAATTTTATGTTTCATTTGTATTTTGCAGTGAAACAAAGACAACTATCTTCCACTATTTAATACATTTGAATCATTCTGTTTCCCTCTATAACCAATTCCAAGCGTTTATTTTACTTTTGACAGATCGATTATGTATCTCTTAGGGATGTCCTAATGCGTTACCGAATCGATTTCTCATAAAATCGACTTTATTTATGAAGAAGTTTTAATCAATTTAACACATTTATATTTTATTTTTGCTCAACATTTTGTAGTTTATAAACATACCCAGACGTTTAAAGCAGAGTTTATATTACGAAAGCGCTGTCGTAAAACTTTTTTTTAACAGTCTTTATTCAATCAAAAATATTACAAAAAATACATATTTTCTTTACAAAAGAAACTTTAAATACAGTCCCGATAAACTTTTTAACTGGAGTTTGTCATCGGGTGCAGGAGCTACAAAAAACCCAAATATGCATTGGACTATTTTATTGTCGTAATGTAAATTGAGAAATTCTGTGTCGCGACAAACAAAGAAAAAACAAATAGGTTTTAATTTAAATCGCATTTTATACTTGAATAATCCTCGTTGCATAAGTAGGCTCAATAAACATCGATATCGATAAATATCGGAGCTAAAGAACATGTGCTTCACTATCGTAAAGAAAAAAACATGAAGTATTGCATTTTTCGGTCTGCCTGTCAATAATTACGGAACTTTATAGGCGCCCATGTGTCAATAGTAAAATAACGCTTGGAAGAGATATAACAAGTTGAAATTGAGACAATTGGACAATATCTGGACATGACAAGGGATGGAAGAAAACAGCTTATCAATGAAAATTAATATAATTGAAAATGAATAGCACGTTTTTATGTACTCGTATGAGCAAAAACGAAAGTCGTCAAACCTTTAATTAAAATTCAAAGAACGCATTCAAAATTTCATAGTAAGTTATCGGAAAAATCCGATAAAAGGAAATATAATTTTGACGATTCGTGTAAAGTGTAAAGTATTTGGGATACGAAAGGATAGAGAGGGAAACTTGAAACGTGTCAGATTAAAACTGGATTACCTGTTCCAACATCTGGTAGACATAGACAGGTAGATTGTTCATTTCGCCCATTAATCATGGCTGATCGCTGTTCCCGTATATCTCCCCTCTCTCCGCTCTCCGCTCTCCGCTGTTCTTATCGCCCATTCAACTCAGCGAGGAATTATCTGCGGGAATAGTTACTCTCATCTGTCACCTTTCATCGGTGGAAAATGGAGAGATGCTCTGTCTTCATGCCGTGTTCCTTGCTGTCGAGTTAATGCCAGTGGATTGAGACATCTGTTGATTGCGTGCTATTACACTAAATATTTGAAAATGTTTTCAATATTGATGAATGATGAGACATTCACTGTTAGGCAAAATTACGATTTTTATTGAGAAGTTAGAAATCAAATCGTGTACGCGCTTTTTAAACACGAAGACGTGTTGTAATATATTTTAATAAATTGATTTAGACTCTGGTATCGCACTACACAAAGTATTTGGGTTTAAATTATCGGTAAAAACGCAATGCTCAAAATAATTCAAAGTGACATTTTGAGTTTTTGGGTTTGTTAAGCGGATTGCCTGAGTATAAATATGAAGGCGCCTGCCTATGAGTGGGAATCTTATATCAAATTGTTGAGAATCAATTTTTGGTATATTTAATGTGTTGTTTTTTTTGTGTTTACTAATAGTCAATTAAGTGGTAGAAAAACCTTACCTTATGACCTAACCATAGCCTTTGATTTAGGTATTTCGCTATAGTTAATAGTACCTAGATATTAGATAGGCACGTATTATTATAATTTTTTATCGTTCACATAATATTACAATCTAAAGCCCGCTATATATGGGACAGTTTACTACACAGTTTTTCTGTGCAGTCTGAAAACGGTCCGTATAAAAAGCTAAAACTGCATGAAAAACTGTGTGCTAGTGTCAGATTTAAGCTGACATGACAGTCAATGTTTTTTATGTAAACGTTTAAATAGTCATGGGTTTATTGTATGCTTTTAAATACGTAAAAAACCAATAACATATTTACATTATTAGCTAAATATACAATTTCCTGAGAGCAAACATACGATAATAACTTACAATCGCGTTTCAAAAATACACATATTTAGCGTGTCTTTTGACAGAAGTTTGACAGACTGCATAGTTTTCTGAACAAGAAACTGTGTAGTTTTCTGAAAAAGAAACTGTCCCATATAAAGCGGGCATAAGTATTATGAATTTATTTTATTTTGGTGAAAAATATTTTCATATATTTAGACAGCAAATTGGGTTTTAAATCGATAAAACCCGCGCTATTACTAACGCAAATTAATTAACTTCGCCAACACAAACCTAATTCTATTCTCGACCGGGGCAGGCGGGGCACCGAGTTTCTAAATTTTAATCTCTATAATAAATTTAAAAAGCCATTTTACCACGCCAAGCCAAGCTCAGCAAATTTACTAACCCCCTAGCGACAAAAACTGTAACTGCAGTTAAACGATCATCCGTAGGCATTGCAGTTACCTACTATACCGACGGACCGCTTAAATCTAGATCTAAAATGGTCGGCGAAGAATGGCGAACGAACCATGTAACCGAGTTGCTAATTTCGAGATAACTTTTCTCGCCGTCTCTTGACAATTTGCATTTACAAATTGCTGGCGGTAGAGGAAGACTTTCATTGCGCTGCGCAGTCTCATGTTATGTAAATTTGATGTGACAATCAGTTTTTTTGAACTGTCGAATCTATGAATAATTTATCGACACCCTCACCCCATCCACATAAGATTGTCACATTTTAAGATTGTAAATAAACTACAAAGAGTATATTTACTGACTTGTTCTGAAATGAGATTTCGATTATTCTTTGAAGAAAACATACCATGAGTATCTATTATGTTGTACAAAGAAAAAGAGTGTAAACGGTGAATGTGTAAGTTGTCATTTTGTTTTGTCGTAATTACCCCACATACACATTTACCCTAGATAACTGAAGCTATTTACCCACTGATAGCTGGATATCGTTTATTGAATCAATTTTGATTAGCAGAGAAATATTTGGTTAAAGGAAAGCAGAACTAAGAATATAATTCTTGATTAAATTCTTTACAAAATGTGTAGGTATTTTTCGATTATAATTTTTTTAAGCCATTAATTTATTCTCTTCCGTTCCTTGAGAGGAATTTGTCTCTCGATCAATTAATTCGTCTTTCCATATCACTTATATCTAGTTCTTATCATCGGTCAAGATTAATGGATAACTAAAGAAACCGTTCTTGTTCTCGGAAGAAAAATAAAAGTTTTCCTTGGCACCGCCAACACAACAATTAATCAAGATTGATAACAAGGACTTAAAAATGTGGGTACCAAAGCACTTAAATACTCCGGTCATATACTAGGTACTACCACTACGTTCCCTTATCCGCACCCAATGGTGCATAGGGCACTGTATTGGGTACTCACATTGGTACACCAAAGAAAGTTTGAATTATCAAACTTTCTTTTTATTATTGCCAAACCAGTGAATGCTTTTAAATACCTTTATAATAATAAAGCGTCGCTTAGAAGAGAATTATATTGGCGCAATAATAAATAATCTATGGTTTACAATTTGATGAAACAAATTAAAAATTTAACCGTGCACCTTACATGACTAACATGACTCGCGGCCGTTTTTTCATACAATCTTAGTCCTCTATTTTTTATTTTCTCCCTGGAATTTAGATCTAGAGCAATTATTTTTTCCTACGCTTTAGATATCGACCAGGAAGCGTGTTTATAGTTTTATTTTCTATTTTTTTAAATCTCCTTTTACAAATAAAATAAGTAAGTACCTAAAATATAAAAAAAGGAAAATGCAAACACGCTTTTTGTTGACATTTAAATTGTGTGAAAATATGATTGCTACAGTGTCTAGTCGTCTAGTGCAACATTTCAGGGAGAAAATCAAGGACTACAATTGTATGGAGAAACGGCCGCAGTCACGTGGCAGCGGATCTTCTTAATCTTTCGTTTGAATAACAAATGTCGATATACATTTGTAGTTTTTTGAAGTGTAATCGTAATTTTACATTTTTTTTTTTTATAAATCACATTTTTATTGTATTATTGTATTTTTTTTTATAAATTCCTCAATCTCGCAATATTAATTTTGCAAACCGCCTACATAAAATTTATCGATATCACTTATTATGTGCGTACTACATTTGTTTTATTTCGTCTTAAATGTTCAGAGAATTTACGTTAGTTGGGCAAAATTTCCGCGTTTTATGACAAAGTGACATATTTTTCTTCTAAATTGTGATGATTCTTTCTTGTCATATATCATGTCCCAACTCTCTCACCTCACTGGTAGGTACCGTACAGGTCCTAGGTACTGAGTACAAGTTACAAAATGTGATAGATATGATGTGTTAAAATTATTGACCGAATACCCGAATTCAAATTAATGATAGTTATGTAATACCTTCAGATTGATTACCGGAAAAATCTCAATTTTTCCAACTTCCTGTAATAAATATTTACTATATTACATGGTATATGATAAAACGCACTTATAAATTTACTTGAAGAAATCTGCAGTAGATAGATATTAATTACATACTTATCTTGTATTAGGTACCTAATATTGTGATATTAGATTGAATAAAAATACTTACCTACTAATCTGGTCATGACATCCGGGTTAGATTTGAAGATAAAATATATATCAGAAAAGTAGACTTCTTGGAAGATGTCCCATATTGTGACAACTCTATCTCTAAAGTTATTAAAAAATGTTATCGAATTTAAAAAACCACAAAAAAACTACTTATACATACCAAAAGACCAAAAAAATGGTGTTTTTTTACACCATAAGTTGTTTTTTTTTGGCCTAAATTGACATTATCGTTTCTAGGTATACACTCGGCATAATTAATTAGATAACTCTAATTTATTTCCAAATTGGAGTGTACTATGTATTTTAAATAAATATGAGTAATAATTTAAAGCGATCTAGTATTCTGTAATCTAGTATTCTAAAAATTGTTGTATCGTTAGTATAATAAATATTTTTTCATTGTTATTTATTTATTATATATTGATTTGTGTCATAAGTTTATTAATATTATAAATATAAAATAAAATTTTAAAAAAAATGTATCTGGCAGCGGTGGGATTCGAACCCACGCCTCCGAGGAGACTGGTGCCTTAAACCAGCGCCTTAGACCGCTCGGCCACGCTACCTTGTGGCGAGGGTGAGCTTTATGTTCTATACAAAACTTAAAGACGGTATAAATAAATATTTGAAATCGTAGCGTGTCGCGATGACGTGACGACGCATCGCGACGCGACGTTATAGCAGTACATTTTGATGACCTTTGACCGTAACAAATATTTGTACGGATTCAGATTAATAAAATTGTGCTGAGGTAACCAGTTACATCGTATTTTCCAAAAGCAATCAGTTTCTCTTACTTAATAAAATAATAGTACATAAATAGGTACCTATTAGAGTAGGTACCTACGGTATCAGGTATTAGAGTAGGTGCCAATGGCAAAAGGTGTTTCCTAAATTATTACAATAGAGTTTTCAAAATATTTACTTTGAATAACGCTTTATTTCAGATTTTTATTTTACTGACATATTATTTATTATCAGTATAGTCTACTCTAGTAAAATAATAATATTTTAGTACCAATATTAACCTTTTTTTTTGTGCATAATACACCCAGCTTCATGTTTCATGCAACCTTCAGGAATTTCAAATCCCACATCACGAATCTATCGTTTCGATTGGAAAGCGACTATATTGGACGCAGTGAAGAGAGGTGTTCCCCAGGGGAGACATTTATGTCCCGTTGTGCGCAATATGAAGATTGGAAACCAGAAAATCGAGAGCTGGTTTGCCAACTCTTTGGTTCTTAACGACTCCTACAAAATGGCGCTAAGGGCTTTGGGGATGTTTGAAATGTGCATCATTAGAAGATTGGTTATGTTAAATAAACCAGTATACCTATATACAGTTCGCATAGAATAAACCTGTCGTTTCCTTAATATTTTTAAATCTCGGAATACTAAATTAAATACTATCTTATTGCTCAAACGTGCATTAAAAAAAAAAAAATTACTTACATTTTTAGTAGTTTAAAAAACCGGATTACAATAGGTAAGTTGATTTCTTTTCCAAATCATAAAAAATAAATTGGAATAATAGTTTTACAGACTTTGGACACACTAAAGTCGTCATTCTCAATCATATTATGCAAATAACTAAATAATCCATGTTTATGAAAGAGTACTATCAACTAAATAAAATTACTTAGTTAATAAAAATTTGTATAAAACCACTCACCGACTTTTCTGTCTACCGGTTTCGAGATGTAACCCGTCTCTTCGTCAGGACAACAACACTACACCAACATGCAAATTACACACCTTCACCATAGTAGATTTACAAAAATATAAAATCGACATGCAGATTAGACACATGCTTCACTACGCCACCACGAAGGGTTAATAAAATTACATAGTTTTTTCAATTAGTACCCAATTTAACACCTACGTCCCTACCTACTTTTGACTTTCAATACATACCCATGTGAATTATTTAAGTAATTGAATATTGAATTATGGTTATTCGTGGTATACATTTTGATGATTGAGAGAGATTTTTTTACTAAGTAAAAGTGATCAATATACTCTTGCCTTCATTGTCACGACATAATCAAGGTTCTAGAACACTGTGAACCCCGCCAGGACAGAATTTGCATAATATTTGGTGGTTAACAACCCCCTCTGCAAACAGTCTCTTCCCCTACATGCAGATTAGAACGCACACTCCCCCATAGAAGTAAAACACCGGGAGAATCACCCTTATTTCTACCTACACCATAACACCTACCCCGCACACATGCAAACCTAAACCATTAACACAATAAGCACTGCCTAGTCTACCGTCTGACTGAATTGATTTGGCCACCTTCCTCAAAAAGGCTAACCAGTTTTATAGACAATAAATATGCGCATAATAAAATTATTGTCTTTTTACACGTTCACGCTATCTTATTGACTTGTGAGTAGGTACTATGTATTTAGATATTTGTTCGGTTATAATAATATAATATAGTAATATACAAAAACCTAAAAACTTTTGTATTTTAATTCCAGAATTCTTCAAGAAAGTGGGGTGGAATATTTTTTTTAAAGAACTTGAATTATTGTAGACACGTAAGAAAATAATAAAAGACAAGAAAGTCTCACAAAAGAATTTAAATGTGCTTAAAACATAGATTTAGAAGATAACTACCTTAAGAAAAGGATTCAAAAAAATATGTCTGCGGTGAAACCGCATACAAGCATTTAATTTTTTAAAATTTAAAAACAAAAAAACCCGCAAATAAAAATTATTTCACAAACAATAAACATACATTATATTATATAATTTGATGCTGTTATCGTCTATAAGGCAGATTGATTTTGGATAACCACGTGGAATGGATATGTCTGTTACTGACAACCTTCCTAATGTGGAAATAGGTTATGCCTCTACTAAAATCTTACAAAATTGTATAATCCTCTTATATTTTCCGCTCTCAGATTTTCCACGGAGGCTAAATTAAAAATATTAAAGAGGTACATGACATAAAAATGTTTTTTTTTTTGTTGAAACTTCGATTACCTAATTAATTACCGAACAACATAAATATTTTGTTTTAAAGTATGTATTATTTGATGACCTGTAATAAAATAGGGCCTAAGCAACGAACAATTTATGGATACCTAAGAGTTTAAAGAAATAGTCAGCTTTTTTGACATGTAATTCTTTAATCCTTAAAAATATGTAAAAGTGCGGAAGAAATAAGTTTAGTGATAATTGTGTGGTAAAATATTATTAATAACAAAGTATTCGTAGGTACCTACTGGAAAACCTAAATTCCAACGCAAAAACATAAAATAGAACTTATTTCCATATTCTATTAAAGAGTTTTTTTTCCAATTTCGGACTTATGACACGACTTTAGTTTGACACTTATTTTTCTTGTACCTACTCAGTTCTAATTTCTAGTATTGGCGTAGGCATATAGAAAATTTCAAACTCAACTAACTTTTGTTATTTTTTGGTATTTAGGCCCTATTTTATATCAGGCCTTCATTTATATTTTCGAACATGGCAAGGCTGGGTTATTTTATAAAAGGTTAAATAGTTAAAAATAAGAAGTAGTGGTGATAAAACTGGGTCTAAGGCGTTTGACTGATCATCTTGTCTTCATATAATAAATTATGAAGGTCACTTGATGTATTTAACGCAGTGCCTTATGCACGATAAGATACGAATAAGGGAAATTAGTAATAGTAATGGGTGGTTAATGTTTTAGTAAAATAAGTTTTTGAGCAGTTTGTGGAATCCATGCGTTGATAATATTTTTTGTGTGGACTATTCCATCAACCAGAAATCAATTTTATTACTATTAAATACGCCCTAAATAAATGCATTATTTCCCAACCCTTGTGACTTGTCAGACGAATATTAGATTTATTATACAAAATACGACTATTCGTATAGGGGAGATGGCAACACTGACATTCAAAAATCGAATAGCGAAATCGATCAACGACCTTCCCCAACACTAATCTAACATACTACGCAACACACACTTCCGCCAAATTTCCAATGCTGAAGGCCGCCATTTGCAATAAACAATCTCCCCTTTTATAATTGGGTATGATGCTAACAATTTCATGTGTGCAAACATACGATAATAACTTAGATCGCGTTTAAAAAATATTATATTTAGCGTGTCTTTTGGCAGGCTGTACAGTTTTGTAAACAATTGTACAGTTTTTAGTCCCGTATAAAGTGCGCATCAGGCAAGATCGATTTTTTATTACAAGCACAAGCGGTTTGTGTAACATTGCTTTTAATTTCTGGGAAATGGGGGCGATAATATTTTTGGTGAACATACCAAGATTATTTATTTATATGGGCGGTTTAAAAGCTGGTGTAATTATAATAAATGTTCGAACAGATGTGGACAGCATGACATGCGGGAAAATAAATGATTGGATGTCTCTGTATTATTGGGAGAATTAATTTTAAAAAAATATATGTATGGTGATATTACAAAATTAATATCAGAGACCAAAACGAATTTTTCATATACAATAATATATATATACTAAATGAACAAATATTTTGGAAATATTATAAATAATTACACAAAAGTGAATAAAAACTAACTTCAACAGCATTTAGAAAAAAAATCTGACAGCGGTGGGATTCGAACCCACGCCCTTTCGGACTGGTGCCTAAAACCAGCGCCTTAGACCGCTCGGCCACGCTGCCTATCCGGCATTGCGTCAAATAATTCAATCACACTACTGAATAATTTTCCGGGTACACTACGCACTTACGTTTATCATGAAGCCTATAATTATAGGTGCTAAAATTAGCCAGAAAATTTAAAAATAAATACGTATCGGAAATAGATATAAGTATAGGTATTTTTATAATCTCTTCACTGGGAGCATGATGAATCTATATATGTATGTTAGAAGTTGATGCAAGGTCGATACAAGCATTTATCTTAAGCGCACTTTAAACGGGACAGAAAACTATACAGTTTCTTGTGCAGTTTGCAAACTGTCCCGTGAAAAGCTAGAACTGTATGGAATATTGAATGGTCGGCGCGACGTTTGGCTTACCTGACAGTTAATGTTTTATATAAACGTTTAATGAGATTTTGATATATTGAATGATTTTAAAAACGTTTAAAACAACGTAGGTAGATACTTTTACAGTTTTCTGAATGATAAACTGCACAAAAACGTACAAAACAAAGTGCGCATAAGTTTAGATTTTCATGATTGGAGCCCAGACTTTATTAACATTTTCCTGTATGCAAACATACGATAATAACTTACGATCGCGTTAAAAAATAGGTATGCATATTTAGCGTGTCTTTTGACATCAACTGTAAAAAGTTTTGATTTCGAGGTACAAAAGTGATTTTGTTGTGATTATTGCTGCCGAAAATATTTAAAGTAGGTATTGTAAAAAACATAAAATTAATAGAAAATAAGAGAATTTCCAAAAATATATTATTGATGAGATTCTTGGAATTTTTCCCTTAATACATGAATCTTTTAAATTTGGTCTTAGGGACAATCATTTTTCATGAGATTCATATTTTCTCTTCCATACTTTTTCGAAACATTTAAGATATCAACCATATCTAATGATATCTGAAACTTAAAAATTTGATTACGGGGGTTATTAATTGTTGAGGAACTATCAAATCTTCATAAAATTTCATTTCATTATACCATATCCGCTCCCTATTGTGGAGCATATGGAACCTACAAACTTTTCCAGGCCAAGCGATCGGCCGCCAGCTCCCGTGCATCCTCCCAAGTCAAGTCCACGTCCCGCAGCTCTGACGCAAACTGCCGACGAATTTCAACAGTGGACGACCAGGACGCCGAAACCTTGCCTTGTAAAATAGGCAAGCATGGTTAAGGTTCTCGGGAGGCATACATTGGTATATGGCCTAGCCAGCCGAAACGCCTTCGCCGGATGACAGTAGATACCAAGGGTTGCTGTGTCCGTTGCCTCACCTCTGTGTACCTTGTAAAAAACATAAAAACCGCACACTAGAAAATTCTTCTAAGACACCTATTCTCTGCACTCAAAGTCTGCTGTCTTGGGCCCTGTTAGACGATTCGCAGCCATAGAGGAGAACAGGTGTGATGCAGGAGTTATACATGAATTTTGTTTTAACTGAGTAAATATCCGATCTCCAGACAGCTTTCATACTGTTGAATGCGGCGCCCGCTACTCCATCCCAGTTCTTTCTGAACTCTGCCGTCGTCTGTCATGTACGCTCCCTGGTATTTGAAGCTCTCGACCCTTTCGATGACTTGTCCTGACAAAGCAGGGGGATCTGGGCATCTTGACATCAGCTGTTACACATCTAATTGATATCTGAAAATTTAAGCTTATAATAATAATTTGTATTACGGGGATTGATTTGTCAATAAGACGGCAGCGGCGTCATCAGCGTACTCCAGGTCGCAGAGCTGCATAAAATACTGTAATTAAACGTTTTATACCGTTTTCTTAGTAAGTAGGTACCTACTTCAGAATACATCAATGTTGTCCTTTGTTACTCCTATAATTTATTGCGGCTCCTTATTTTGCACTTGTAATGAATTGGGTAGGATTAATTTTATTTAGTGCCGTTATTAAAGCCCTGAATTGTATGGGCTTTTAACGAACTGCGTACAAAGCTTTTCATACGAGGAATTGGGCCTAGTGATGGGCATAATAGGTTATTAAATAATCGATTGATGGACTGATGATCGGTTATGGAAAAAAATAATCGGTTACTGGACTGATAAAATCGGTCATGGGAAAAATAATCGATTGATTGACTGATAGTGGGTTCTTTATTGCCAGAATACGCTGTACAAACTTACCTACTAAAAAAATCGAGAAGGAACTTTTTGCAGAACAATTCGAATTATTCGAATACACTACTCGGTTATTTTCATAACCTAATAGTTCGGTAATCCGAATAATTTATCTACCCACTTTTGGGTTGACCGCGATCTAATTGGAAGACAAACAGGCCAAATTTTTTGGTCTTTGTGCGAAATGAAAATGTATGAATCTGTTTGTCCCATGCTGGCTTCGTTGTTCCTAAGTAAGCAATTATTTTTTAACAATCGCTTTGTTAATTTTTCCCTTTAATACAGAACGTGATCAGAATATTTGAAGAAAATCATGTTCATTTAAAAATTCACTCGCTTTATGTGGAAGCAAGTCTGTTACCCTTTCATTGAAAAGTTTGAAATTACCAACGTCACTTTTGCATTTTAAAACGTTATATAATAAGTAATAATTAAGGGTGTAGTAATATTTTAGATTTTTAATAAAAAAATGGTAAATGAGCTTTCTTCTAGTATAGATCTTTCCTTATGCACACCCAATGGTGCATAGAGCACTGCATTGGTCCACCAAGTGCAGTAAATCTTGATAATTTAATAAATGAAAGCAAAATAATCAGTAAATGCTTCAGTGACCAAATCAAATCAACGTGCCGTATTTATTTATTGTTGGAATTTACTATTGATGTATTTCTATATAAAAAAAACGTGGCAGGGAGAAAAATGCATTTTTTTGCATCTTGGTTTAAAAAATAATTCCCTTAGACATACCCGTAACCCTTAATAGAACGCAATTCAAAGTAAATTACAGACAATAAAAAAAAAAATATATTTTATTTGGATTCACTTAAAGGATTATAAGTTCATTTTATATATCAAATATATGTTGCATGACATCATCGTGTCCTCCGTTAATCCACAAAATTCAACCATTTTACATAATTTAAATATCATCTGCATTGCAATGCAATGCAAAAAACAGCTAAATTATACAAAAATGTCAGAATGGTTAATTTCAGCAATTGTACCGCTCGCCCATAAAATATCTGCAGATAACCCCTTGGTGTCCTTTGCCAACTTTTGCTCTCCCATCATAGGGAGTCCTCCAGTGTCCTTTCCCTTTCCTCCTATTGTTCTAATAACCCTTTTGCCCCCGAAAGGATAATAAATAAGGATTTTATGGCATTTATTTACGGCGGATTTTACTGCCGCGCTGAAAGTATTAATGAAAATTTACACTTTTAATTGATTTCATAAATTGCAGACAAACGTAGAAAGCGTTTGTTTTGGTGTTGAGAAAGCCTAAGCCCTCTATCGCTCAAATTATTTATGCCCTAGGTGCGCAATAATTAAATTCTAACTAAAACCATCAACAATTTAATCTTAATACAATAAATTATAGAAACGAGCGTAGAATTAAAACAGGAAGTAGTCACACTTACTTACCGTTAGATTTGAATAGTAGATATTATAAAACAAGACTTTTTAGGCCGAAACCTTTTATTGTACTATTTTTAACTTTTGTTATCTTTCTGTTTATTATAAAATCTCTAATTATTTCAATAGCGATCAATAGCTTCAATAGCTTCAATGTACGTGTAGTGTAAGTTTTAATACAGAAAAATAAAAATGGTTATTACAAACACATGGAAAATCATTTATCACGTTTATCAGATATCAACCATATGCATCATAGTTTCGACAGACTATAGTATGAAAATACGCTTTCTTAAATGACTTAAAAGGATGTAAATAATGAATTAGTTGATATCATTATTAGATTGCGTCATTCTTCATTTTCCACTGTCTTACGCAACAGGATTCACAAGTTGTTATTGCTATTTTATATGATTTTTTTGTTTAATTAATTTAACTTAAGTTCCGAATAATTAATACACCAGAAGTGCCATGTAATCCCCAGTAGGTACACCACGCCTCCGATACAAAGATACTGATATATGTATTATACATTATACGAGTACAATAGTGAAATACAAAGCTCTCTAGCAATCAATTATCTGCACCGCTGGGGTCTAATACTCCTCATATTTTCCAAACACTGCATTAGTTAGGATCACTTTTCATAGCGCCATGTTCTGCCGTGCTGTACATATTAATAACCCTTCATTTATTACGAAAGGTCATTAATCACCTTGTTTGTCTAGCCTCTAGCCTCCAGCCAGTATCAGTAGCCGGTAGTCTAGTTGCTAGTCAGTTGTTGTTATGACCTCAAAGTTTTCCCGCTTTGAGAGAGTTGAAAAAGTCAGGAAAATTTTTAATAACTTTATTATTATATTAGCGATTATTCCAAGTACTGTGTACGCAGCAATATGGCAGTGAGCTATGGTATAATTATACACTGGGTAACGCGAGGCACATGAAGGTATGCTACAACAATGTGGTATGTTTGCTACAGCACGTATACCACACTGGGATGGGCTACTGAGACACCGAGTTGCAGGCTTTCGGGAGAGGCTGATGAAAAGCTCCAACCTCATCATCAAACAGCTTGTGCAACACAGATGGGAATTGGACATGTGGCAGCATTGGAGTGTAATGTTGTGTGTCCAAACACCAGTGAACTGGCATTTTTTTTTCTTTTCTTAAAATTACAACTCTTATTTTTAGTTTTATTATTTTTTATTGTAATTAATGATTAGTTAAGTTATGAAATATATATGTATTGTATTCTACCTATGCTATGGCTAACTAAGTATTGCACTAACTGCTTAGTTATGCTGGAATAAACACTATTATTATTATTATTATTATTATTATTATTCAAAAACTACAAACGAATAGGACAAAACACGTTTTTTTATTTCATTCATGAATTATTAATAACTTGACCGAATGTTTCTTTATGACATTTTAAGGTTAAACGTATGGAAAATCACAAATCAACAGCATTTTCTCCGCTTAATAATAATTTAGAGTCTCCACAGAATAGGACTGTTACAGGGAATCATTTTCTTTTTCTACTATTATGTTGCTTCATTTCATGTTTGCTTTCCCGTATAAAGTGTTGTATTACTTTGATCTCTACTGCAAATTAGAAACCAGTATGGGGGATTAATGAGATTTTAGCTCGTTCGATCGGAACAGTAGTAAAACCTGTTACAAGTATTGTAATTAGGGTTGCCAGTTTCCACCCATACGGACCCCGAAACGCATTCAAATAAATTTTTGGTGAAAAAACACAAAATACCTGAATTTCCTGTATTCTCTATGATTACTTTTACTACTCCCCCATATCCGCACCCAATTGTGCAAGGGCACTGACACATCGAGTGCATGAAGGCAAGATGATCAGTCTTAATATCCAGTCCAAATTATCATACCTATATGAAACATTTTAAAATAAAAATCATATTTACATCATATTATATATATATTTTTTGGGGACATTTATTTATGTTGTATAATATATTATACAATTACGTAAATACAAACATATGAGTAAGACTGATAATCTTTCCTGTGTACCAATACAGTGCTCAATGCACCTATGCGGATAAGGGAAAGTAGTTTTTTTTTTCAAATTATCTGTATGCGATATCGCTTATTTCATTTGGTCGTATGCGACAGAATTAGTGTGAGAGACGAAAGCAAAAGTAAAAGTCATCTCCATGATAGGACATCTAATACAAATGCAAATGAAAACTTTACTATTTAAACTAATTTTAGGATTATGAAGATAGAAATGAATAAAATAAATTTAGATTTGAACGCAATTTGGCGGTAAATAAATCAAGTGCAAAATTAACGTCGAGTCACGAGTGCTAAAATGAGTCTTGTCGTTGTTCGGCAGCGTTCGGCGGAGGTCGACCGACTCGCGCCGTCTCGCGGCAACGCGCGCGTGACGTATTACTTCCGCGACAAATACATTAAAAATATATTGTTTTAAAATAAAACTATATCGTGACATTATTTAAAATAAATATATTAATATAATATAATAACACTTCAAATATTGTTATAATATTGGAGTGGCTACTTTTGTTTTATGTCAAGCTGTAGTATTCCTATTTACAGTAAAAAGTTTAAAAATAAAAGCTCGATGCGTAGTATCTAACGTAAACGTATTTTTCTTCTTCTTTTGAGATAAGTTTTCCTAGTAAACGAGCAGTGATGTTATCTGAATAATTGGCAACCCTGCTCAAACTCTAATGATATTATTTGTAGTATGTACCGTAATGTGGAGCAACCACTATCAAATCGGAAATTCAATTAATCGCGTTGTACTTCAAAATAATAAAACTCTTCATTACAGGTTTTTATCAGCTATCAGCTAGGGTTACTAACGGATCGATAAATCTATCAACAAAATAAATAATTAATCAATGATATAATTGAATTATTATACGATGCGTCAACAGAATTATATCTGCAAATTACACCTACAAATTATTTATATCCGAAATAGATCCTATTCACAACTGATAAAATATATTTAGTAAAGTGATTCTAACTTCTAACAATTTAACGGCGTTTGTCCCTCTTCCTCTCGCACTTTTCCCCGTATGAGAGGGAGAGAGTCCGAAGTTTGACAGCTGACATACTAGCCTCCGGCGGGAATTCGCCCCTATAATGTTTGATTTCTCATCGATTACTATAGGTGCAACGCCGATACCCGTGCCATTACCTCGGAAGACCGTTACCTACGACCGGTAGAAAATTTGGCTTCTTTCGAAGCGTTTTTATGCGTTTTTTTCCGTAAATGGCCATTCTTCATACAAACGATTTTTGCTTTTTTTTTCAAAAAGCGCGACTCGATTCTGACTTTTTTCGAACCGATGGGTTTTTGAGGCCGCTCCTTATCCTCCTTTCGAGCACAATTTTATCAGCCGAAATGCTTTTTTAACGGACATATTTGCGTTTGTATTTTCGGGCATTTTCTCTCCATACTAGGTCTTCCGATTCGACACGAGAGTCGTCCTGGTCGAAAAAAAAAAACCACTACAGAGTAGTATTTTTTGCTATAAATCGAGACTAAACTACATTTAGCGTTCGCGGGTACCGTAAAAATAGCTCTAGCTGGAAAATTTTACAAAGTTATTAAGTTTTTCTTTGCGATTTTATTTGTATAGGATTTTCCATAGTAACTTTTTTTGCTCTCTCCTGACCTTAAAAATGCCTCAAAGTTACATGTTGTTCGATTTCTACGTACAACTCATAAATATATTATAGATTCGCGTATTTTTTTAATATATAAAAGCCTTTTCGATTAGATATCAGCTAAAATACATTCCCCATAGTAAACTGTATGGGATTTTCTTTTTTAAACGCTGGACATATTTTTCATTACGAAAACCTAAATTTCGGGTCTAATCGCTAGAAGGTGCGGAAATCTAACCGTTTCTGTAAAAAAAATTGACCCCGATGTTCATTTTTCATATAAATTATCAATTAATAAATGAATTTCCCAAAGCGGATGTGTGAGTGAGAGGCACCTTTTTCTGCTTGGTAAAAGCGAGACGAAAGATGAACGTCTGTGTATTTATAATGATTATTTGTTCGCCTAATTAATAAATGTCAAAATAAAATGTGTTACCATTACGTAGAAAATAATATTAAAAACCTGCCTAAAATAAAAGTACCTACTTATGTTTCCGTATAGATTTCCTCTGTCTATGACTAATACAATTATTATTTTGCCTTTCAAACAAATATTTTTTAGCAAATTTATCTAAATACAAAATGCTTTTGACTTTGACAGCTGGACTTTTCATTTATTTAAATTTTTTGATCTATTTACACCTTGATTCCAACTTTTACAAGATAAATCCGTATTGTGATGAAAAATAAGAAATTATTATCGTTTTCCAAATGATTTTTTTTTTAATTGAAAATCTTTATTGTTGCTTTTGAAAAAGACAGTCACGGATTAAATCGTCGACATTGGACCAAAAATGTTTTTTTATTGCTATAAAGTTCCTACCTTCATTTGTATGGAATAAAATTTTATAAAGTTGACATGCACGGTTATTAATATATTTTTTTGAAGCGTTCCGTAGGCGTTTTTTTTTTCATTCTTTGAGTTTAAAGAATCTTTGTTTAAAAAATTGGAGCATATGGACTCTGTATAATTCCTGAAAAAGCTATTTTTATTTTAAGAATACCTAATAACTTCTCATTTTAAAAATGTAATAATCATCAACACCATTCCATAAATTCTTCCCATGTAGAGCAAATGGATTTTTTTAAATATGAGATTGATAACTTATGTTACTTTATAACTTTTTTTAATAAAACTAAAATGCGTTATGGTGGGGTCCTAATTTCAAATAATGCACTTGCTTTAATTCCAAGATGGCGGACGCAACTTTTTTGAGAATATGAACAGGGTATCATTTCCAAGGTTATTGGGGGTTCTGGTTTTGGATTTTTTGTATATTTTTAAATCCAAGATGGCCGATGTATTAAAAAAATATGAACATGGGTATCATTAGGGGGCCATGATTTCGAATTTTATTTTGATATCCAACATTAAACCAGTAGTATAAGAGGGAGAAGGTCTCCTGACAAGCTAGCCTCCGCAGGAAAACTCCCCTATAATGTCGATTTCTCATCGGTCTGTGGCTCTGTGGGTCTCTGGAGCGTGCCCGTATCATTTTCAAGGTTATTGGGGGTTCTGGTTTTTGATTTTTTGTTTATTTTTAAATCCAAGATGGCCGATGCACTTTTTTTAAAAAACATGGGTATCATTTTCGGAATTATTAGGGGTCCTGATTTCGAACACAGCATTTATTTTAAAGTCCAACATGCTGACGCAACATTTTTTTGCGCATGTGACCATTTTTTTATCAAATTAATTACGTTCTATAACCAAGTACCACCGTAACAAGACAAGAGACTCATGTTTATAAATAAATTAATAACGTCACGAATTGTTTAAACTTGAAATACGAGTAAATCGCTCCTAAATGTCTTAAGTCTAAACTTAATTCTACATGTCCAGATATTATGTCAAATATTTATCTTTCTGCTAAGGATTTCATAATTTTTAAAAACACGGCGCGCTATTCAAATCCATTGACTACAAAAACTAAAAACGCGATTCACCAAAAACTAACTTTTTGATGCTACAACGTTTAGTTATTAGATGGCCGAAATCATTTTTTTAAAAAATGTTTTTAGTTATTTCCCTACGAGGGCCACCAAAACACTTCTATTAAATAAATAAATTTCTACAAAATAATAATTATAAACTGTTGAATTATACTTAAATTTTATTTCTAAAAATTCAGCTCCCCCACTCTTCAAGTCTACTTGAAGAGAGCCGTACGCTCGTTTATTTATTTATACATTTACAGTATCCACAGTGTACATTTATCGTGACCCGACTTGCTACATATGATTTATCTGTGTTAAGTCGGGACATTTACAGTTTGTAACAATAATAATTTTTAAAAAAAACGCATGGTCTAGAAAAATTCAAAATTTCATTTCTATAAAAAAGGGAAGACATGTTGATGTTTCTGATCGCGAGGAATTATTACCTATTCTTTATCTTTTTCTTTAGCCACTTTCGCTCTTATTTGGAGCGTAATATGGACATCACTCTAGATCCTTTCAGAAGTCCCTATCGCTGGCCAATTCTCTCGTCTCCTCCCACGTCAGGCCCGCATCTATCAGCTCCGTTATAGTTCGGGAACGGACGCAGCATCGTTTAATAACTGGAGTTGTGAAGTTGCTGCGGGGAACCTGGCTTGCTGGGCGCGTACTACGGAGGCCTCGGGAGAGCCTTTTCTGTAAGCCTGCGGGATTTCTGGTAGACCGTTGATGATCTTATCTTTCGGAATACTTCAAGTTGATCGGAAGACTGTCGATGTCCATCAATAGTCCGCCTTCTCCATGATGAGTTTTCCGTGGTTTTCTCATCATCTCAGGCAGATGCGGAGAAGTTCCCTTTGGTCCACACCACCATGTATCCCGCCTGATCCCAACACAATATATGAATAATCAATTAAGAACAGTCAATGATAGAAAATCCACTTGATGAAATGTAAACCTTGTACATAATGTACATTATAAGCAAGGTAAAAAATAGATGTAACTTCCATTTTAAAAAAATTAAAAAATCTTTCGGAATATATTCTTCATCATATATTTAATGCAGAATAGATAATCATTACGTGTACCTACACTATGCAAATTACAAACATTATTATTCCTTGTGCTAACTTCGGAATATGTAGATAATGTGTATCCATGTTTTGCCAAGGAATAACTTTGGGAATAATTGATGAATCAATGAATAAAATGGTAATTTGATGTTTGATCAGAGTTGCACAGCGCGCGTAATTGGAAGGAAATGGCGGTGAACAATATGCGCGCAGCTTCAATATTTCTGTGATCAACTAAAAAAGCTTTTTGTAGATACTGTTGTTTTTGTTTTATCACTAAACGTGGGTGTAGACTAAACATCTTTTATCCGGCAAATTTGTATTTCCATTTTACTAACATAACCTAGAAGCGGCACCACACACGCCAAGGTGCACTTTTATCTATGCCTTGGCGCAAAAATAAAGTAAAATTTTTATAGTCTTTCTCCAATTTGTCCACAACCCTTCTTCAGCAGGGACCATGCTGGGAAAAGCAATTTTTTTCTACTGCTCAGTTCTTCAAAGATGAACTTTTCTAAAATCTATAAATGCATGAAAAAAGACAGTTTACTATTTTGACAAAGAAATAAAAATAATAAAAAAGGCAGTTGTAATCAGGTAAAAATTTAGCCCCCTTTAATTAGAGTTCACTGTCAAATGATTGGTCAACATTTCTTTAAACCGAGCTTGGACTGGCGTTGAAGTGTAAGACTGATCATCTTGGATTAACGAATATTCAAGACTTACTGCAATTGGTGTACCAATGCAGTGCCATCTGCATCATTGGCTGCAATAGGGAAAAGTAGCAGTAAAGTGGGGGGCAATAAAATATAAATATATGGTTAACCATTATAATAACATTAAAACTATAAAATTTTGAAAACACAGTTGATAATATTATAATTATTAGTAACATTATGTTTGTGGTTGGTTAGCATAAAAACGGTAAATAATTTATTCCATTGTACGACCGGTTTTCCAAATTACATTAATATATCAATTAGTAGCACGTAGAACGTTGATAGGGTGGGAAATCCGAGCTTTTAATAAAACTCATTGTACCATGTCACGTATTTGACCTTTTGTGGTAAAGTTATTAGAGTTGCAAGCTGTTTGTTGATTGAAGAACTATGCAGTGAAAATATAACTAATTTGAATACTACTATACTTCTGTTGTGCAATACGTGTATTTGTGATATGTGCATTTATTTATTCACGCCCAGGGGGCTTTTACAAAACAAACACTATTATAAATACCAAAGCAATACTGTTATAAGCAAATTAAAGAACGTAGCATAAGATTGAATATAAGCATAAAATTAAACATAAGCAATAGAATAAAACGTAAGCAAAAATAAAACATATTATGCATAAGATAAAAACAATAAAAAATATATATTATGTAATATTTTATGTTACATATTTAAAACATGATTAAATAAATACTCTAAAACACTTTTTTTTTTAAATTTATTTTTTTACTATTGTAACGTATAAATGATATTTAAGCGCTTACTTTTATCATCATCATCATCATACCATATCCGCTCCTATATGGAATCCACAAACTGCCTCCAGGCCAAGCGATCGGCCGCCAGCTCCCGTGCATCCTCCCTTGTCAAGTCCACGTCCCGCAGCTCTGACGCAAACTGCCGACGAATTGTCAACAGTGGACGACCAGGACGCCGAGAACCTGATGCCTTGTAAAATAGGCAAGCATGGTGGCGGCTCTCGGGAGGCATATGTAGTATAAGGTCTAGCCAGCCGAAACGCCTTCGCCGGATGACAGTAGATACCAAGGGTTGCTGTGTCCGTTGCCTCACCTCTGTGTTCCTCATAAAGTCAAACCACCGCACACCTAAAATTCTCAAAACTCAGAAGTCTGCTATCTTGGGCCCTGGTTAGGTACCACGATTCGCAGCCGCTTACTTTTATAAATAAGTAATATTATTTCATATCTGAGTCTCTATCTCACTGTTATTTTACCCTTTTTTTCATAGGCATATAATATGTACTGTACAACATTTTTATGTAAAAGCCCTACAGGCGTTAAAATCGAACGCAATGAAAATAAGTGAAATATAATTCATGTTTTTATTACTATCATTCGTTACTGTCATTCGGAAACAAATTACGACATTTTACGTTATTTTGAGTAGTTACAAAATGTTGTGCTAATCAGAATACGAATTGTATTGTAATATTACAGAAGGAAATAACTAAAAACTGTCAAAAGCAAGGCCGTAAGAAAAAATTAACCCGGATATTAAATCGTTCAGAATTGTGCCATTACAAATTTATTCAATAGCAGACGACAAAATGTCAGCTTTATTAAAATACTGACGCGAAGATTGAAGATCCATCTGTCAAAAACACATTTTTATTATTTTATCAAACAATGCAAAAAAATATTCACTCCCAAAACGTTGGAATATGACACATGTCATAACCTTAATTTTGCTGCTGATATGATTTTTTTTTGTTTCAAATGTTCGTATGAAAATATTCATCTGGAATAATGGCATTCTTGCCGACGAAAGATTATTAAAATATTATTTTAGGTGTTTTGAACCATATGATGTAAAAATACAGTTGTAAAATGAAGAGTTACAACGTAACCGTTGCATGTTTCAACTACTTTTGTAGCTATTTTGTGCTTTTTTAAAAAAATTGATTTATTTCAGGATATTAACAGTAATGCAAAATTATAAATATAAAAACAAAACAGTAAGATAATATAACCAATAATAAATATCCACAAGTATACAGATTAAAAATAATTGCAAACAAGTTGTACTATTGTGCATTGCAATAATAAAGTATATTTACAACCGAAAAATATAATATTAGATGTGGAATATTCGCTCCGCTTCGTAGCATAGTGGTAGAGCATTTGGCTACCGTGCATAAGGTCACGGGTTCGATTCCTGTAGGGATCAACATGATCATTTTTAAATATTATATAATATTTATTTACCTTGAGTTTTTCATATTCGCATTTTTGTTGTTCCTGGACGTCCACTGTTAACAATCTGTCGGCAGTTTGCGTCAGAGCTGCGGGACGTGGACCTGACTTCTTCCGACCGATCGCTTGGCTTAGAGGCATTTTTTTGAATCCATATGATCCACATAGGGAGCGGATATGGTATGATGATGACTTTCATATTAAAATATCATTGTGATACCTTGGACTGGCGCTCAAGCGTATGACATATCTTACCTTCATGTAATAAGAAAATATCAATATACACTGCACTTGGTGTACCGATGCAGTGCCATATGCACCATTAGGCGAGGATAAGGGAAAGTAGTAGTAGTAAGAGATATGGGGAATATTGTCCAGGTATAAGGCTATCGCCTCACCTAGCTGATGATAGTTTTTGTAAGCCCTGTTAATATCTGAATGTTCCATATTTCAGCTTTAAATGAAACTTTAAACACATATTCGAGTTTTGCCTGTGAAACAAAGCAATATACTTATTTCAGTAAATCTTATCTTAGGTTAATATTTGAGAAGTGCCAACTACAGGTCTGTACAAAGTAATTATATACATTGACAACCAATCAGAAAATTTGTTATTTGAAGGTTCTTCGAAAAGTAATTAAACGTAAAAGGAAGCTCTCCCTATCATTAATGTTTTAAAATGGGGAATATCGTGACATCTTTGTCCTCTACTGTCCGATATTCCACTACTAGTACTGTTCCTTATCCGTATCCAATTTGTTACGTGGAGGCAAGATGATCAGTC
This sequence comes from Micrasema minimum, assembly GCA_022494985.1. Classification (NCBI taxonomy): domain Eukaryota; kingdom Metazoa; phylum Arthropoda; class Insecta; order Trichoptera; family Brachycentridae; genus Micrasema; species Micrasema minimum. The sequence goes on along the minus strand of JAGVSP010001279.1, from coordinate 16,117 downwards.
TTTAGTTCAGCGCTAGTCCTAGGTATCACATATGAAATATAGTTATGTGAAAAACATATTAAAATAAACATTTCATATTGATCCTCATCGGGAATCAATCCCGCGATCTCGTGTTACAACACAACGCCCTACCGCTACACCGAACTGTCCGATATAACATTTTGGTAATCAGTAGCTCAAGCACAGATAACTATCGACGTAGTTAAAAGCGTGCTATTTACGTGCTAACGCTTAACGATTTGACCGATCACAGTTCGATACCGTGGTAGCGGTTCGGCTGTGTTCGTCGTGTGTTCGGACGTTTTCGCCTAGCCGATGATAGCCGACTGGGGCCGATGCGGCCATTGATCGCGGCCTTACGTCAAACGTCAAATCAATGCGCTTGTCGGATTATTATATTATCGACTGCTTTTCTCAATATTTGGCTTCCCGAAAACCGGCTAAATTATAATAAAGATTGAATTAATATATGTGCGAATAAGATATATCTCGGGAAATGGCTCGCGACTAGTATGGCTCGTTTAATAATCCCGATCGATAACTTTTAACGCGTGTTCCATTGTGATCGCGAAAACGTTAAACATCCATGGGTAAGAAATCGTTATCACGTCGCTTATTACCGAATCGGTACTGATCTGTGATCGAGCAACTGATATTGTTTTATAGTTTATAATGTTTGTTTGTTTGTACATTTTTATTTAGCTACAAAATTTTTTTACAGTTAATATATAACTTTTTTTTTCATCCTCATATTTATAACCGATCACAAAGATGCTTTCAAAACTCGATGTATAAGCGGGAAACCAGTGAATCTACGTCATATTTGGAGTCGATCCAAAATTTTCGAGAAAATTGAGTACGAAGTTGTTTTTTTTTCTATAGGTATATTTTCGCAAATTGTTATCAAATATACAATCCATAATTAAGACAAAATAAAAACCGCATTTTAATAAAAATTTGTGGAATTTTACATAATCTGCGGTAGCTCAGATTAAAAAATCATATTACACATTGGGCTCCAAACATGATGTAGATTCACCAGTCATCTTTTTTTGTTACACGATGTCTATGAATTTGTCTGCCTATTTTAAACTGGGTATTTTTTAGGATTTTTTCCAAATATTTTTTTGTTCAAAGTAACGGGTAGCCAATAATAGGTTTTACCGCTTTCGGTTTATGATCGAACGAGTAGGGGTTAAAAGGTGCTGAAAAAATGAACTCCCACCAAGAAATTTCACTACATTCATCTGAATGCTTTAATTTTATTATAGCGATACTAACTTGTAAATCTCTCTGATTGTCACTTTGCGTACAAGATGGCTGCCGTCTTCATACTTGTGTCCTCGATTCTGTCGCAGAAATAATATTGCCGTGTGTAAGATTGGGTTGCCATCTGCCCGTGACGTTTACAATGTCGTTGTATACCTCAAATGCTTCAACCAGGCTACGAAATCGGAGTTATACAGTATTATATTCCTTCCACCAGAAAGGCATTTCAATATGAAGATCTGCACTTGAGTTTCGACATCATGACTCCACGAAATAAGGCGGGAAAGTAATTTACTTATCTTCTTACACAAAAAAAATGCACACTGCAATTTTTAAATCATCATCGACATAAAAACTAAATACTGTTGGTTTTAATTAAATGCTTATGTAGGTAGGTACTTGAGTACCATATTTGAATAATTTTTATTTTTCAGTCGAGTAACCTTGGCGGATTCACTATAATGATAGGAAATATAACAGGCTTCTTGAGGCTTTAATAATGTGGCTTACAGCCTAAAACTGTATTACCTCAGGCAGTATGTGGGAAGTGGAAATAATTAACACATTTGTCTGGATTTTTATTTTGCTTATTCTGATATTTTTGTGTTTATAATAATTGTGTGTTCTGTCGTGAATATATATTATAATTATTAATGTATTTATTTTAAGGCCCAAATGTGTTTATTGTAACTCATGGGGAATACATGTCGTAATGTAATCTTGATATAAATAAAAATAATGAAATTAAACAACGTTTGTTGTTTAATTTCAACTACTTTTTTATTTTTTTAACACGCCAACCGGTTTCGGAGACACTACTCCTTCAAAAAATATCATTAAACTAAATAATAATAATACGGTAAACAAACGTAATAAAATCTGATATAATAACACAATAAAAAATGCCATGAAGTAAAATCACGTTTTTTCATCAATGAACGACTTCGAAAAAAAATTATTATTTGTGTTTCCCGCTTTCTTCAAAACATTACACATGGTTCATGTGGATATTGATAATTCAAAGCTTTGAAGTTCAAAAAGAAATGGTAGCGTTATATTTATGTATATTTTACCTTTGAAAAAAAAACCGTATTGGTAGGTAACGTTTTCATATTATTACGAATGTGTTGCAGATATAAAGAGAATTGATATTATAAAATTATTATTCTAGATATCATTTTCACATAACAATTATTTCATATGTGACATAACCTTAGATAAGCCCTGAAAGGCGTAAGATTGTTCGTCTCGCCTTCTTGTAACGAATGATCAAAAATCACTGGATTTGGTGTACCAATGCAGTGTCTTATGCACCATTGGGTGCGGATTAGGGAGAGTAGTAATAGTATTGTTCCATACATTTACAAGGATTCATCATCATCATCATTCAACTACGTGATTGTTGTTTTTTAATACATTTTTTCTTATATTGAAGTATTTTGGAATTTACATATATTATGATTAGTATGGGTACTAAATTATCTCCAAGCAAAGCTAGTTTTCTAGTTTATATTCTGTAATTTTGATGTAAGCTTTCGATGTGTTGTTAGCAGTGGAATTTTTTCCTAATATACTTAGTTAATATAGAGAAAATAAATTGTTTTATAAAACGTTGAATTATTGAGTCTAGAAATCCTTCGAGGTTCTAATTCTCGCTCCACCCACGAGTTTATACCTATATATTCAAGCACATACCACTAGGTTTTATTGAAAAATATAACAAAATTGAAACATGTACATACAAAAATCATACGTAAAAAACAAGCGGAAGCGTTGCAAATTTTTTGGTTAGCGACAACTTTCACTCAGCTGGCGGGCCATTATTATTTTTGTTTGAAACAGACGCGTAATGGTCACTTTCGTCGCTTTGCTAGTAAATAACGTGGATACTTCCTGAATTTTATCATCAAAAACGCAATGGTGAATTAGTAGTATGCTTGGTTGTAGAGCATTAGAGTGTCAAAGGTGTTAAAGGAGTCACATTTCACAGGTAATTGATTTCGATAAATAAATTATTTTGATTTACATTGATTTTGGCATATATTGTCCTAACATGGGTAATATTTGTATAAAAACTTTCCTTTTATCAACATATTTACATTATTTACCAGTTTTTTCTTAATTTAGGTGATCAATTTGTAAAATTAAAGTATGTTTACTGTTGATAGTGACAGTTGATTACTGTCGATATGCCAAGGCCGCATTAGGCATTTGTAAAACATTGGCATTTGTTTTGCTGCAAACTATAGCCAACTTCGTGTTTGACAATCATAGAATGGTTTTTGACCGTTAGGGCCCCTCTATAGCCTGCGCGTCATTTACTCTTAGCCCTAACCCTAACGAATGTACATTACAGTAAGTCAACATAAATAAATGCTTAACAAATTAAATGGAATATCCTTCTATCCTAGGCAGACATTGAGTGTGATATATTATGTGTGTGTGTATTGTAAAGTGTTTCTTTCTGTTATTGCGCTTACGTTAAATACCTGCACTACTTAATTATAGGCTGGTTGGGAGAAATTGCCAACAAGGCAATACATCCGCTAATGTACACCACTGTATGTACAAAAAGTTTAATAAATAATAATAAAAAGCGTAAGAAAAAAGAGTTGTAAGTTTAGAACAAGTAGTGAGAGAACATTAGAAGTGAGTTCAAGTAACGGATGGAGGTCTGATGGCTTTGAAGTGTCACTTAACAGGCTCAAAGATTACTTGTGAAAACCAACTGCTATAGTTTTTATCCGGAACTGTTCTTATCGAAGGATTAAGTCGGATTTGCTACGGGAACAATCAAACTCAGCTTTCTCCTCACGTCGGTCGGGAACTTTTTCTAAGTAATCTCTGAAATCCAGTAGTCTTCTGCTTCGAGGGAGGTTAAGTGCCCTTGAAATAATAAGTGGAGATAGAAGTTTTTGCAATGATGGTACAACAGAATAAGAAAGCTTTGCTGTGAGTCGGGAATAAGTTTCTTGTTGTTGGGAATAAATCAGAAATTATAAAAGCTAGGTGCTGAAGGTTTTTACTTTTGCACGAGATATAACATAATGAAAACTTAAGGCTCATTTTATACATAACATGCCGTGCGGCGTGCATGCAAAATGCAGAACCATTCGCCAAAGAGTTAGGCTTTTTAGATTTCATTCCCAATACTAACTTATTGCTTATGATGAGTGTTCTGCAAATTTTGTGATTTCATGTCATGTGTGCTAGATGCGTCTTACTTCTTATATGTTCGCGCAACATTTTGTAGTATATATTATATACACACTATAAATTTGGAAAGTAAAGTGCTTTAAAGAGCACAATCAAACATAATTGATAATATGTTATGCCTGTTCAACAAGTTTGTACGTGGATTCACATAAAAGTGATCCATACAATGAAATAATTTTAAAATGTAAAGAATGTTTTTAAGGCAATTTAGGTTGTGCTTTCAAAGGCTGTTAGCGCGTTCGAAATGTATAAAAAGCTTTTTGGGTTTTTTTTACAGTGTTAATACACTGTCAATTTAGGTCACGCTTCATGGAATTCTTTCACGTTAAAAAATCTCTTTGTCATTCCCCAACTGTTACAGGAAAACCCGTGCTGAAATCGTAAATTGCAATTAATTTACAATTAAGTATTCTGGAATGTTTTCTTTACAGATGTTCTATTCTACCGTGCGACCTTTACATTTTTCTTTTCACCACCCGACTGGTATTTGTCTCCCTTTACATTTAAATTCAGTTCACCTAAAAAACTTATAATTACACCCCTCGCTAAAGCCACCTTTAAACTGATTGTGAAAATTCTTTTCCACCTGTTTTTGTTCCATTTCTGCGGTTGTTGTTGACATTTTCTGAATGTTTTATTTTCTCTGCCTGCTTTTTAAGATCAGATTTACCCGAAGGTCGAATGTTTGTTTAATAAAATAGGAATTCTTTACCTCAGAAAATTAGGTATTGTGCGAATTGTATTCGGGGAATTTGTTTTGTGGTTTTCCACATTTATTTCGTACTTTTTAATCTGACGTTTCTCTACCAAATGCTTCAATGAAAAAGTTAATTATTATCATCGACGATACACTGAGTATAATGGAACATCTTGTAAACCATCGTTTGTTCTTTAAGACAAATAAAAAACAAACAATGGTTTACAAGATAAATTGTTGCAGGCAAGTTGGTTTATTTATTGCAAACATAATTTTGTTGAATTAGGTTTATTAAAAAATGCTTATAAAAGTAATATAACATCTGTTTTCCTTTGATTCTTAATGCAATAAAATATTTTGAACCCAAATTATTTACCAGGAATGTTTAGCTCAAAGTTTAAACTACCTTGTAGGAAATAAACTTTATGAAGACAAAATTCTTGATAGACATATTTGACAAAGTATCCACCTAATAATTGCGTGGTTAAGTTCTATAACTTGCTCTAAAAGTTTGGTGAGGTGAGCAATAAAGCTTCCTATCACTGTTTAGAAACCTTAAATGTGACGATACTTATAATAGTTATAAACTACATATATTGACAGAAAAAAAAACTGAATACAAAAAGTTGTAGTACATAATTGTAAATTTGTACAAAAATATTGAACGGCAGATACTTTGGTTGTGTGGTTACCAATTTAGTAGTACAGTTGTGAGTATACCAGATTTTATGCGGGTGCACAGAAAGAGAGAATGAAACAGGTACTTACGGTTTTATAATGCTCGTTTATTTCACAAAAACTACATCCTAATATACATACAAAAACTTAACTAATTAAAATATTGATGAAAGAAAATGTTGAAAATAGTTAAAATAAAAGTGAATTTAATTTCTCGCAATTTGGTGGGAGGAATGCTTGGTCAATACGCGTGCAGTTACGCAGCTGGTCAAAACGCTTCTCGTAGATCTCCGAGTGTTTCCGGAGGTGCTCGGTTTAGTGTCAGTTCGTAAATCTTCGTGCGCGTGACGTCATTGTTCCCGCCACAATACTTGTTATATTTCGACTACTTTGTTTTGATGTATAAAAGGCTTGGTAGTTTATTTATCTTCAGTAGAAATAAATAGTTTTCTCTTTAAGGAGTTAACTAAGAAAAATATTGTGCGCCTGTAAAATATTACGAATATGACTGGCTAATAAATAACTCTTACGACTGAGATTTAAACGTTTTAATAATACCAAACGCTTAAATTTGTCCACCATCTGGACTAATGGCCGCCTTCGGAATTAGGTGGCACGGCTTAATTAAAAAGCTGTGGCAATATGGCGGAAAATCAACCATTAGTTAATGAGTTGGCGCTTTGAATAATTTCCCGGACTAAACCGAAGTTTGAGTTAGAAATGGGGAGACATGGAAGGGTAGAACGTGGAACTAACGTATAGAAATTAGACACAAATTCAACCAACAACTTACAAGGAGACAGAACGAGGGGATGGAACTCGGGAAAATTATTTTTGATGTCTCTAATGATATTCTAGACTTTAATTATACACAAGATGTGCCTAATACCAGATTATCTCCACTCGTTCTTAGAAACAGGTTTAAAAAAATTTAATTAAATTCTTAATTAGACATTTTATATTTATCATTTTGCAGAATTTTTTCACGATTCTTGAATTACTTGCGTAAAATTATAATTCAATAAGATCGTAATTCTTTAAAAGTAATTACTAAATACATTATTTCATTACATTTATTATATTACCCAATTTATAAAAACCATCGAGCATTACTTTACTTTTACTTATTTGATCTTTTTAGTTAATTTGTGTTTATGTTTTTCTCTTCTTAGTTACTAATTGTTTCTTCTTAGTTATTTTATGTGCATAATTATAGAGCTTATTATTTATTGTAAATATTAATAATTTTGTAATAAATGTCATTGTTATATGTAACTGTAACATTTACACCTGTGAATGTTCTGTATATGTACAGAGAATACATAAAAAATAAATAAAAGAACAACATTGAATTTCCATAAAAATGGTCGATATCATTATACACATAGATCGAAAATAGATCATGTCACAATACTGTTATTCGTGAAGTATCGTAGAATTAGACCCAAATACAAGATGAATCGAGACATCATTTTTTTCAATAATGATTTTTTACAAAAAATATTTTTGCTGTCATTCAAAGATAAATAAATACACGCTAGTTATGTAGTTATCTTGAGAAATGTTTATACTTTACACACATATATGTAATATTTATCTCTGTGTACCTTATATTATGCATTTAATATAGGTTTAATTTTAATCATAATTTAATTTTGTTAAGCGCCCTTGAGGTAATAGCTTACAAAAACGGCGCTATAGAAATTATCCATTTTTATTATTATTATTATTATTTATCATGTCATTGTACAATGTTAAAGTATCTAACTCTCTTTCTGAAACGCAGTGCTAGAGATTCAACTATCACTGAATGAATCGTTCCACCCCATATGGTCTTCGAGGGCTGATAACAATAAGTTACAAATTACGAATAATAGCTTAGAATAAATCCACAATTTGCAAATCTTCTCTCTGAAGGTCACAGCATGACGTGGCTGAGGAAAATGACTTAGTCTTGAGAAGTAAAAAATAATATTACAGTTTAGAAATTCATCTTATAAACAATTGTATACCTAATTGAATAAAGTACAATAACACTGTTTTTAGTGAATACACTAACCTCCTTCTTTCCCTTATCCGCATCTGATGGTGCATAGGAATGCATTGAAGCATTGTGCTAAGAAATAGAAGAAAAACTGTAAAACTAGTCCTTGTAATATTAAATATTAAAATTATTTACGAGTTGGATTGGTATAATAATGCTTAATGTATCCATTCAAAAGACATAGCTTAGAAATTTTAATGTAAAGAAAATTTGTTCTATTCTCCAGCGAATTTCGTCTCCGAGCGAAAAATTTTATTGACAAAAGAAAATAAATTATTCTTCAAAAGATCTAATGCCAAAATAAAATTCTTTTCATGAATATTTCACGAAAAACTTTATTTAGCATTCGCGAGAAATTTTACATTTCTTCAAAACCTACTTAGTAATAACTGTTCTGTCTACGTTTACCTATGCTTATTTTATAGATAGTAAATAGAGGCTGAATACATTAATTTTTAAATTCGATAAATTAGTTTTACGAAGTGCTCTAGGTTTTTTTCGTCTGATATGTCTCAATATTTATTTTTGTCTTTTATGTCTTTTTCTGCCCTTTACATCAAAATAATGTAACGTACAACAAATTGTCAGCAAGTATTAAAATATTATTTTTAAAACAAAAAATGCAAATTGAGGAATTTGACGATTTTTTTACGTATCTGCGCAAAAAACTAAGTTATTTACATTTTTCACAAAATGACCTAATTTATAAAAATCTTTAATGAAATATTAAATATGACTAAAAATATAATGATCCATCATTCTGTATTCAAAATGTAAGATGTAAATTATAGATAGATCTTGTAACTGAGGAAAGAATACGAGGGCGTCAAAATGTACTTGTTTCTTTTGGATTTACAAAAAGCTTGAATTCCATAGTTGCAATATAATTATTTATTAGATACCCATGTTAACAAGTTTTATTCGAAACATTCAGTGGACGAAATAAATTATCTAAACGCTTTTTGGAAGAAAATATCCTACAAAACACACAGAACAAACAATCGTTAAGCACTACTAATGATATTATCAATATGTGTTTATCCAAGGGCGCATAGTTTCCGTTTACTTAATCTACATAGGTATAATACACGCAGAACCTTCACATCCCATCCCTATTTACACTTCTTGTATGGACTAATAAAGCTACATGGTTTTATCGAATGAAACTGACGATTAACTATAAACCTGCTGGCGCCTTAAGTATAATGAATGGAGTAATCTGATGGTTATGATTAACTGGAGTTTTAGCAATACGGATTTAGGGATGGGCGAGCAAATACAAGATCGTGTTACAAGTCACCCTATGTTCGACATTTAGACCATTATTGGACGCGTGTTTGGAAGTTTGTCCGTTATAAGTCCATCTCGTAGTGTATTGGTACCATACATTAGGCCGCGGGTTTGATTCCCGACGTGGTCAACGTGAAATATTTATTATAGGTTTTCACATAACCATTATTCATTTGTACAATCCGTCGGCAGTTTGCGTCAGAGCTGCGGGACGTGGATCTGACTTGGGAGGATGCACGGGAACTGGCGGCCGATCGCTTGGCTTCGTGGCAGTTTGTGGAATCCATATGCTCCACATAGGGAGCGGATATGGTATATGATACCTTAAACTGACTGATAACCCAGATCATCTGCCCTTCATGTAGTAAATGAACAAGATTCACCGCACTTGTGGCCTGTGTACCATTGGGTACGGATAAAGGAAAGTAGTAGTACCTACTAGCAGTTTGAAAAGGAAGCCAATTTCATTATTCACCTAAATAATAACAAAATACGGCAGCTTTTATAAAGAAAATTGAAAGTGTGGCACGGATTGGCAGGCAATTCATTAACTTTCATATAAAAATAATATATTTGATAGAAAACATGATTTTGAGTATCTATACTATCTACGTACCTTGACACACTTAAGTTTCATTTAAACTTCTTATTGAAATGTAAAACAATTTGTTTAACTTTAATTTTGAAAATCCTTGTAACGAACTTTGTCGTTGTCTACGCCATCTCCTCTACTGTCGTTAGAATGGAACAGTGAATATTTTAACTTGATTTTCCGTGTTTGATAACTTCTTCAATGCTAGTATCATGTTGTAATAATTGATACTGTTAAGCAAATAACTTTTAGTTACTTATTATGTTTGTATAAGGAAGTAATTTTGTTTTGGAAACTAACGACACTTCATAACAACTAATCTAATTGTTAAGGATAACTTTTCAAAACTCGTTATCTGCTAAATTCACGTTTTAGTGGAAAGTTTTTGTGTAATTAAAATAATTGTCTTTTTTTAAAACTGCAATATCCCGTTTCTTTAACTGTCACACCTTTAAGATTGACATAAATATTAGAATTCAAAAGTGGTATTAATTTAATGAAATGAAAAACATACCCAATTTCACGAAACAATACATATCAAGATCAATAGCTACTCTTAGATATGTAGGTATTTTGTGAAAAAAGAGCAACTGTTTCAAGTACAAGATAAAATTATTGACTTAACAAGCTGACCTTTATCTGAATAGCCTTATAAATATTACTAACGAGGCTATTTTCTCACATTTGAACACAGAATTACAGCCGAGGGAACGTTTAATCCGCTTCACTATAAATATACATTTATATACTTAGTATTACGTATAGCGTAATATAACCAACTCACGCTAGGAAATTGATTGCCAGGAATTTATGAATTATGCATTGAATCTATCGGGGGAATGAAAAACTCTTGTTACTACGCTGAGAAAGTATTAAATGAAGTGATTAAAGGAACAAAAAGCGATTATTTAATGTGTGGCTACTTCTAGAAGTCGTTATTGATATCTCAACAGATACAGAGAAGCTTTGGATATAGTAGGAAACCTATACTTTATAAAGAAGGTACTACAAAACACCTGATATTTCGTTCAAACCGTATTTTTTTGTTGGTCCAATAACTTTTTACGCATCCAAAAATGAAGGCATACATTATTTTGACTCGTTAGCATTTGACTGTATAGTTTTATTAAACAGTATCTTAACGGATATTATTGATATTCCAACAGAGAAAACAAAATTTATTATTTGTTTACCCCATAAAAAGGGGTTATAAAATCCAAATAGGTCAGGAAACCAGCCCATTCAGCTAGAAACATTAACTCCTTTGGCACTCTTCCTTATTTGGTATCTTGCTAGGTATTTAAAATGAAGTCATGTTTTTCATTTTCACAAGATTTTAGTTTAGACAGATTAGTAGTGACAATATTTTTTTCTAGAAACTAGATCTGGAGAAATACGATTATTTAATATTCATTTTGATAACTGCCAATTTTCGGAAGATGTATGTAAGGAGTGAATTAGTACGTTGCTTTGCATGCGAGATCTCTCGGCCTAGCCAGAGAAATGCTAGTTCTTTTAACAGGAATTCTATGTAGATTATTGTATTTGTTGGCAACTTTCACTAAAAGGGGCGTTTCCATACAAATTTTCTATGGTTAAATTCAAACACCACTTATTATCAAATTCCACCGTCTAAAGACTCCAGCACTTCAGCCAATACACGAAATACAAATTTTGAAACGCTTATTATTATTGACGTGATAACGTCTAATAAATCGATGAATGCCGGCTGCACACACCAAAAAGCATGACTCATTGTCACGTTCCGCCTAAGCCGAGTGCGCAAGCGAGAGCGCGAAACAAGCGATAGAGAGGCACGATCGGCCTAAGCGTTCGGTTTGTGACGCTTCTATCTCTCTTCCACTCCATCGGCCGATGCGTCCGAGTAGAAGAGAGCAGCAGCACACAAGCTACAAAATGAAAGTGAAATTAACGAGTGCAAAAAAATGATGATTTATGGATAAAATTGTAATTTTCAATTAACTCCTGCTTTGTATAATACAAAATAATGATAATTCAGTAATAATAATTCAATTCAATTCATAAAAGTATGCTGTTTTTCAACAATGTTTTCTTATGACGTTATCACGTAAAATTATCGTCCGTAAACCGACTTTTTTTTTTAGTATATTATAAGTTTTAGTTTTATAATATTTTTAAAAATAGCACCGATTGTTGCTATGCTATGTATGACAAAATAATATAAAAATATACTAGTAAGTTAGTATACAATGCGTAATTATTGTGTTTTCCGTCAGTTTGCTTCATCAGTGTAGTCTTAAGTCATTGAGTCCCTATTCTAGAGGTATCGAATATCGACAAAACTAAAGAAGTCTTACAAGAATGATTACTCGTTCGCGTAATGAAATAGTTCCCAACAAATATTTAAGGATAAAACAAATTAAGCGAAAGTGCCGTTTAGGCTTAGGGCTAAATGTCACGAAGGGAAATATAGAATTACACGGGCGATGGCATTAGGAGAAGAAAGACAAAGGAATTATACGGGAACCCGATCACAGTGGCAATTAGTCAAACTAAATGGTAAATTGAAAATTTACTCAAATTAAAAAAACAATAGGGAAGCGTTCTAAATTTTTAAATTCCATTTTTATTGTGTGAATAGTAATGAACATTTGAAATTTTCCTGTGTAATTGAAAAAATTGAAATTCGTTTACCCCATAAAAAGGGGTTATAAAATCCAAATAGGTCAGGAAACCAGCCCATTCAGCTAGAAACATTAACTCCTTTGGCACTCTTCCTTATTTGGTATCTTGCTAGGTATTTAAAATGAAGTCATGTTTTTCATTTTCACATTCCTCGTAAAAAAATATTTATAACAATGGATTGACCGCAAAAAACCGCCTTTGAATCGAACAATTTATTTAGTAGTTTGTAGTAGATTAAAAACTAGTGTTTGTCAGATTATTTCGAACGAGGATGTAATAAATTAACTTTCTTAGTAGTCTGCCTTTTTTAATTTTTTTTTAATATTTGTTTATTTTCATGGCATTATCAAGTAAATCAAGTGCTCTCTGCCTACCGCTTTGGAGAAAAGGCGCGAAGCTTAGTAAGTATATAATAAGTTACCATATTATAAGAAATATTTTTATTTAAATCTGCGTTAAATAAAAATATTTCGTGTGTTTATACCTTAGACTGGTGTTGAAGACTGGTGGATCAAGAATCACTGCACTTGGTGTACCGATGCAATGCCCTATGCATCATAAGGGAAATAAGGGTAGTATTAGTAGATTTTAAAAATTATTATGATTGCAGAAAATCGGTAATATTACGGACGACATATTGTTACTGTCTCTGATTTCCAAATAAATGAGCTCATATTCTTTTCTTCTAAAATTAGCAGATACGATTTAACAAAATAACCAGAGGAACAATAATAAATACGGGCAATCCATTATTTTTTGAAAGGTAAACAAGAGAATTGCTTTTTGATCTCAATAAGGGCCCATTTTCCAACTAAAAAGCTAAGGCTCTGTCATTATTTCTAAAATTGAAATCATAAAACAGAAAAAATGAGACAATTTACTGCGTATTTTTATATTATAAGACCTTTGAGTATAAGAGAATGAAACCGAATATGCTTCGAGAGGAAATTTTATTAGGAAATAACAATTTCAAGCGTTTATTGATCTCGTAGAGAAATAAATGGGGAGATTGGTTATTATTTTGATAATGGCTATTTTTTTACATACATACTGCTTTACAAAAATCTGTCAAACACACTGACATGGAATAAATTAATATCTTGGAATAAAAAAAATAATAACAATTGTGTAGCAAAAAAACCGTGTAAATACGAAAATCTTAAGTCAGGAATGTGGTCCCCCAGTGAGGAATGCATTAAAAATAAAAATGTATCATAAAAAACTGTAATGTACTCAAAATAAATAAATATTTCTAAATAGTTTAGTTTAAAAATAAAAAATATGTTTTTTGAATTTTTTTCGGGTTGATTAGTAATTTTTATATATAAACGTAATCCCCAATGGAAAATGATTATTCATTGAATAGAAAAATCGAAAATTGTTTTAAAAAAACTGCCGTTTTCGCAATTTTACCGGACAAAAAAAACAAATTAAATGAAAAACGTAAAAAATTGACATAAGGATATAAAGGCATCAAAGTTCTGATTGCAGTAGTGAGAAAAATATTCGTTCCGCAGGACAATTAAAAAAAAGTTCTGAAAATCTTTCAGTGAAAAAAACAGTTTTTTTTAAACACGAAGATACTTATAGTTTTGTGTAGCCGTCTAGGGTGCTGTTATTCTTTTTCATTTTGTTTAATGCAAAAACGGTGTAAAGGACTAAATGTCCAAAGGAAGATGGATCCTTTGTCCAAAGGAGGAAAACAAGGCTTTATACTTTCACTTACTAGAAATTGTATTATAAACACATACCTATATTCCTTACAACTGATTATAATAAAATTATGTTTGTAATGTGCCGTGAAAGTGTTTCACTGCGTGGTATATGTAGAAAAGAGTGCTAAGCGGGTTTCTGAGAAGGTGCTATAATCAATGATATTTTTTAAATGTTTTTTTACCCGAGAGTCAAGAGGAATCATGTTTAAATTGGTCATTTTCAGGAGTTTAGCCTTTAAGTGATTTATGCCGTAGTTCCATGTATTTCTTCAACTTATTTTTATATTGACACTGTTATAATGGTAACCACCTTAATTACTACCCTTCCAACCGATCTGGTATAAACTGTTTATTATTATTATTATAATTATAATTAATGTAAGATAATCTTTAAATAAACATTATTTCCTTTTTTCAAAATGCTGGCGTTGTAGAATAAATATGATGCTTGTTAATTTTTCACACAAATGTCATGTTCAGAAAATATACACAACACAAAAATACCTTGTTGAGATCAACAATTTTTTCAGCAGTCGTGGAATTCGTTTAAAGCGGAAATAGAACAGCTGTGAATTAAACCTTTAAAATTTATATGTGCGTGAATAGCCTTTGTTGGGTTAATGTGAAAACTTTAGGAAAAGCGGTGTATAACATCCGTATTTCACCTCGGAAGGAAGGATTCCACGAATTTCAACCACTTACATTTCAAGGGCTGGATTTTTCCCCCCGTGTACGGCCATATGTTTGTTAAGCGGTATTTATGTGTGGTTTTAGCCAGTCTTTAATACTATGCGGCGAATGAAATACAAAAAAAAACATTAATAAAGCAAATTTTGCCTATTAAAATATATATGGCAATCATCATCATCATCATACCATATATATGGAGCATATGGATTCCACAAACTGCCTCCAGGCCAAGCAATTGCCCGCCAGCTCCCATGCATCCTCCTAAGTCAAGTTCAGGGCAAGTCAAGTCAAACGGCAAGACATGGGATATCTAATATTACTACTTTCCTTTTCCCGCACCCAATGGTGCATAGGGCATAGAATTGGGGTAGGCAGAGAGGATAAAACGCCACATCACTCTGTCCTGGCACATTTCCCAATAATACAATAATTTTAATTTATCTTTTGTTTCAGGTAATTAACAACTGTAGCTCTGTATTCTAAACCAAAAGAATAAGAATATACTTGACGCTATATGAGAAAAGATTAGGTATGTACATACATATAGGAATATCTACATTAAAAAAAAAAAAAAATTTTGTTTACAAACAAGATAAAACAAAATATATTTGTTAATTACTAGACACTTTTATCTACCTGGTGAATATTATTTTTGGGTTTCATTTGACCCAAGGTAAAATATCTAATTTCGGTAAAAAAAAATACGCACATATTATGTCCATTGTCAAGCAGTTTTAAATTACATAGCCTATGTAGATAAAATTGAGGCAAAACCTCCGTTCTTCGTAATTTGACGTTATTTGGGAAGGAGGGTCTAATTTAATGGCTTTTAAATGTTAAAATACTTACACCACTGAAAATTAACCTTTTTAAAAATTCTCTGAGCTTTATGTAAATTGTCTACTTTTTACTAATAGATAAGGTAATTTGGAAATTTAATTTATAGATATAATTTTTTTAAACAACATTTTGAGTGTGTTCAAATACTTGTAGACAAAAACTGGATTTCACCCATTATGGGCTGACATTAAATTACAATATTGTAAAACATAAAGTTGCCACTTAACCAAGCCAATGACAAGTCATAAACCCTGTAAACGCCTAGATATCCACATTTCCTTCCAAACTTCTCGTCTCCGTTGAGATATCAATACTAAGATATTATTTTAATTATGCTGTATTTAATACATTTTTGTCCACCTCGTAGAGTAGTTGTTATCGCTTTGGATTATCATGCACCAGGTCTCGGGTTCGATTCA
>JAGVSP010001278.1:0-128924 GCA_022494985.1 Micrasema minimum | reverse complement strand
TTTATTGCTGAAAACATAAAAAGTCATAATAACGTTCTGTAAAATGTAACAAAGTTAGGATGATTCTCAAAATTGATATAAAAAAAGTCATTAAACGAGTTATCTGTATCAGTTTTAACACTTTTTATTTTTCCAACATATCAAATACGAGTGTGTATGTGGTAAGGTGAATAATATGTTAAAAAATAAGAATAAATTTTACTTGATCTTGTTCTTGTAGTGGTAGCGCGTTGGGCCTGGCCATGCATTAGAACGCGGGTTCGATTCCCGATGGGGGTCAATATGAAATATTTATTTGAATGCCATTTTTTCATCAATGCACTTGAAATGCGATCTCTCGGTCGAATGTGTGGTAAATCTATGTATGATAGGTGCACTAATGTGGAAATTAGAGCAGAATGCAAGGCTGAGATAAGCTTTATCGTCAAAATTAAGAAAGGTCTCTTACGATGGCTCGGTCATGTAGAGCGAATGGATGATTAATGAACGCCTAAAAAAATATATGATGCGACTGTGCCTGGATGTAGAAGTCGAGGAAGGCCGAGAAAGACATGCATGATCAAGTAAAACAAGTGCTTTAAAGTGGCATGTAAGAAATCGGAATAATCGACGTGCATGCATGAGAAGATGTATGAATGTGGAGGAAACATAATAGATATTTTTGATAAATCAATAAGAATCTTCATCATCATCCTTCACTTCCCGTTCCCCATGCGGAGCATATCAATTTGCAAAAACTACCTTAAAGTCAAGCTATCTGCCGCCAGTCCCCGTGCATCCTCCCAAGTAAGGTCCGCGTCCCGTAGTTCTAACTAATTCTGTTTTATAGAAAATCTACTGCTGTCCCTTATCCGCACCCAATAGTGCATAGGGCACTTCATTGGTACACCAAGTGCCGTAAATCCTGATATTTTTTTACATGAAGATATATGATGATGAGCCTTAAGCTTTTGTGCCAGTCCAAGGTATCACATATGAATGTATTAAATGTGAAAATCACATTAAAATAAATATTTATTTCATATTGACTAATCGAGAATCGAACCCGCGACCTCATGTATGGAAGTCCAACGCGCTCCCGTTACACCACGAGGCAGAAAATACAGGTTGTAACAAAACTCGATGTACAAGCGGGAAGCCAGGGAATCTACATAATATTTGGAGTCGGTTCTGTGGAATACATTTTTTTTCATACATAGTGTGGAGGGAAACAATGACGTCACGCGCACGAAGATGACGACTGGCAACGAACGCGTACGAACTGACGCGAAAAAAACGAGCATCGACGGAAACTTCCGGAGATCGTCGAGAATCCTTTCGGCCCCCTACGTGATCGCACGCGTTTATACAAAATATTATTCCCGCCAACTTTCGAGAATATAAAATCATTTTTATTTTAACTATTTTCATCATTCTTTTTCATCCATATTGTAGTTCGTTGAGTTTTAGCATCAGTAGTTAGTTTTGTGAATAAACGACCATTGTAAAAAACGTAAGTACCTGTTTCATTCTCTCTCTCTTTGCACCCAAATAAAATCTGGTATACTCACAAAATGTATGACTTAATTGGTAACCAACAAGGTGCCTAAAATAGTTTTCGTTACATACATAGTTTTCGAGAAAATTGAGTACGAAGTAGAATTTTTTTCGATAAATTTTTGCAAATTGTTATTAAATATCATGTTCTTAGTCAAATTAATACTATCCATAAAGAAAACCAAATTAAAAAACACGTATTAATAAGAATTTAAGTAATTTTACTTAATCTGCCGTACTTGCAAAAACTTTTGTGAGAAGAAAATTTTTTTTTTTCAAGCTTAGATTAAAAAATCATGTTACACTATCGTCTCCAAATGCGATGTAGATTCACCAGTTTTCGGGTTGTACTACGAGTTTTGTTACACCATGTAAATGAGCATTCGGAATAAATTTTATCAAGGATTATTAGCAAATACCTTGGTAGAAACATTTGTATGTGAATGCAAATCTTCCGTACCTACTGGTTTTTCATACGGAAAACATTTAGAATAAAGCAGTCATTACAATCAATAACAATATTTAATAACATACCTACATTAATGAAAACGAAAACATTAAACCGCAAAGTCAAACATACCGGATAATAAACGCAAAATTTATTTAAATTCTGATGTTTTAATTTGATTATTAAATTTATTAACTAGTTTAACATGCAAGTTTCTATCAGCAATAATGAATTTAGCTAATAAATAGCCATTTTAATATTTCTAATAATAACGATATGTCAATACGTAAATTTTGTAGAATAATTAAGTAATTTGATTCAAGTATGATAAAATCCAAAAAAGATTTTTTCAAACATTATTTCCTCTTTCCTTATGTGATACATTGGAATGGCGCTTAAGCGTAAGACTGATCGTCTTGCCTTCATGTAACGAATGATCATGATTCACTGTATGTACTTCTCGACTTTTACATAATATAACTAACTTACTAACAAACTGACCATCACGCCATTTCCCGGTAGGGGTAGGCAGAGAGGATAGAACGCCATACCACTCTGTCCTGACATACTTCCTTTGCTTCCTCTGCATTCATACATCTTCTCATGCACATACGCCGATTATTCCGACTTTTCACATGTCCACTTTCAAGTACTTGTCGTACTTGGTCATGCCATGTCTTTCTCGGCCTTCCGCGGCTTCTACATCCAGGCACACTTGCATTTAAACTTCTTTTGGCCGTTCTTTCATCACTTATTCGCTCCACATGACCATCTTAAAAGCACTTTCATAATTTTGTCGATAATGCTTATCTCAGCCTTGCTCTAATTTCGACATTTGTACACCTATCATATATAGTCTTACCACACATTCGCCTGAGAGATCGCATTTCAACAGCATTCGGTCTACTTCCATAATTTTTTTTCCAACACCACGATTCACTACCATACATAAGGGTTGGTACCAGAACTCCGTTGTGTACTGCCAATTTTACTTCTTTCGATAAAATTTTATTTGCAACTATCGATTTTAAGGCACCATTAACTACACAATAAACCTTGAAATATTCGCACAATAAGTTAGTAGTATTTCATCCGATCTTTCATCATATGACCAAACTATCGAGAAACATCTATTTTTTTCTACAATGTTTATCTCAATCTTGCGTTCTGGTTTTTTTTCAATGAAAGCCCCACCCTTTCCCTAGACTGTTTTTAAGACTATTGAGTCTTTTTTCAGTCCAGCCAGCTCTACTGATTTTATCAACAAGCTAAACCGCGATTTTAAGATTGTTAGTGTGATAAAAACAGATGAATTTACGTTATGTACGCGAACAAATGCTTTCATTGCCCCTACCACTGTCTCGGCTTATTTATTATAATATTCATTGTTTCCATCTCCCAAACCAACCAGAGTCGGCCCAAATTAACAGTAGTAGGGAAACGTTAGTTTCTACCCCGATCATTATATTATATTAGTAATTACTACCACCCATTCTGGTCTGACGGACCATATTTAAGTGCTTGAAAGTAGTCATGTAAAAAGTCGGCATAATCAGCGTGTGTGGAGGAAACAAAGGAAGTACGCCAAGACAGTGTGGCGTTTTATCCTCTCTGTGTACCCCAGCGTGATGGTTAGTTAGTTGTTTCTCAGTTGCAATAATTGAAAAAATATTTGCATCTTTGCATCGTATATTTTTTATCATATCAACTGAATGTAGGTAGAAAGAATACTCATCTGGTAAAGTCATTTGATTTCGAAGTTCCTCATATTTTTAGATACTGAAGTCATTAAAGTCAAATTGCACACAAGTCCGAATTATTAAGAGCATACTCCACCACGCGGCTCAAGGCCGCTTTCCCATACAAACGTATTCTTTGATTTTCTCCCTGAAATTTAACATTCGAGCAAAGATTTTTTCACACATTTTAGATATCGACCAGATACGTATTTGCATATTGTTATATTCATTAAAAAAACAGTTGCAGGAAGAAGCAATATTAAAATAAATAAAGTTAGGACAAAACTATGGACAATCTCAAGACAAGATCAAGCCTAATTCAGTGAATGTTTAAAAAAGTTTATAATATTATTACTATGTTTTTTATGCGTGTAATAACCATGTAATAAAATATCTAAACCTTCGTGTAAGTATAAAATAATGCACGACAATACTTTTCAGATTTTGACATGAATTATAAACGGGTTTGGATTAGGATTGAATTTGTAAGAAATTGAATGCGTTGCATTAATGTACAAAACACGGATTGCTAGCTGCACGCAAGATTTTGACCTTAGGGTCAGGATTTTAAATTAGGTACCCCTTCGGACTATCTCTATTTCTCACTATCACTACGCTTTTCAAATGCATTCAAATTAAATTCATAAAATAAGATCAGTACGTTTTATTTGGGAATTTAATTTTTAAAATAGGTACTATTACTTTCCCGTATCCGCACCCAATGGTGCATAGGGCACTGTATTTACACATCAAGGGCAGCTTATATTAATGATTTTTTACATTAGGACAAAATTATCAGTCTAACGCTTCAGCACCAGTCCAAGGTATCACATATGAAATATTTTAAACTTAGTTAGGCGGATAAACGAGGGCGTGTATTATTTTTGGAGTGCGTTTTCCTGGGTAAATATATAAATCGTGTATTTACATTACAGACGATTTAGAGCCAATATTACAGTTTCTATTATCAGGTTCTCGGCGTCCTGGACGTCCGCTGTTGATAATACGTCGGCAGTTTGCGGGACGTGGACCTGACCTGGGAGGATGCGCGGGAGCTGGCGGCCGATCGCTTGGCTCGGAGGCAGTTTGTGGAATCCATATGCTCCACGTAGGGAGCGGATATGATATGATGATGATGATGAGGTATAATAAATAAGTCACATGGCCCATATATCATAGGTTTCAGACAGAAACTTTTCGGCCAAATATTAGCAAAGGGATTATGTTCATAACCATATATTTATCGATAATAATAGTTTATACTCGGCCAAAACAGAATGCCGACTCCTTAATTCCTGCATTGTGCTGGTGCTTCTTTATGGATGCGAATCCTGGCACCTCACAAAAGCTCAGAATGCTCGCTTGTTGGTCTTTGAGA
Organism: Micrasema minimum; assembly: GCA_022494985.1. Lineage (NCBI taxonomy): Eukaryota > Metazoa > Arthropoda > Insecta > Trichoptera > Brachycentridae > Micrasema > Micrasema minimum. Next base: position 123,823 of record JAGVSP010001278.1, on the reverse strand, counting down.
ATAAATGTCTGAGAAGGATTCTAGGCATTAGGTGGTTTGACGTCATAACCAACGCTGAAGTTGGGGAACGGACGCAGCAACCTTCAGTTACTGGAGTCGTGAAGATGCGGCGACGGACCTGGCTCGGGTATGTACTCCGGATGCCTCGGGAGAGCCTGAACCCGAGCTGCCTCTTCTTTACGCCTGCAGGATCCCGCCGCACAGTGAATTATTTTCGATTCTAGCTTAACTTTATTATTTTTTTATTTTATTTACCTTTCAATATGGTATATTTGAAGAATGTAAATTAATTTTAAGAAGGAGTTTCAAAGTATTTTTAACCTTTATAATTGTAAAAATTGCAATTTTATTTTAAAAAAATTTATAAAAAAGAAAAAATTATGCAATCTTATGATATTTTCACATATTTCAATTTGTAAATACTGTTTTCAATAAAGCGTAAGCGGCTTTATTTATCGCATAATACTAGATAGTACCTATGGATATTACATTTTTAATCAAAAGATATTATAAGATATTATAGACAAAGTATTTATAAGATTAGTTACTTCTTCTAAAAGTATTTGACCACAAATTAATTCACTGAAATTGTCATCACTATCGTCATTAAATGTGTTTTGGAAAATGTTTCATGAAGCTGTGAAGATGTTCCTGGATTTTTTAAGTAATTTCAGAGCATCAGAAGGAATAGCTTTATTCTTTCTTGGTCGAAGAATTTGTTCACTGGAAATTACTGGATCTGGAAACTGAAAATCTATTTATAATGTCTCTAACTGACTCTAGCCACTGACTTATATTCTACGCATCACTCTAGTATACTGACTCTAGTCACTACTGTGAGGGTCCGACTGACTCTAGTCACTGACTCTAGTCACTGACTCTAGTCACTGACTCTAGTCACTGACTCTAGTCACTGACTCTAGTCACTGACTCTAGTCACTGACTCTAGTCACTGACTCTTGAGTGACTCTAGTCACAGTGACTCTAGTTGACTGACCCTTGAGTTTCATCAGAAAACTGCCCAAGAGGCAAAATGGTTGGGTTATCTCTTTTGCATGGTATAAAAAATTTAAGCATTCAATTTTAAAAAACTCGACAAGGTCTCTAAAACTTGATGCGGAGATGGTGAATTCAATCAATTTTAATTTTGTGCGATATCAGCTGTTATGGTTGTTTTTCTAAAAAATAGTCTAAAAACATCATTTTTATCTTCGGTAGTTATAGCTTGCTATTTTTTTATGTTTAATTTAATAAAATATGAACTAACAGGCTTCCAAATAATCGGATCCATGAATGCAGAGGAAAGCATCCCAAATGCAAACATTGGTTTACTAAGTGCAATTTCTTGATAACTTTATTATACACAGGCAATATGATAAGTCTTACGCTTCAATGTAATAGGAAGCATCCCAAATTTTTACAATCACTGGCTAGTATTTCTGTAACTCTTATTCATGGTTCATCAATTTTGGAGGGGCACCACAAATTTAGTATTTTTGGGAAGAATCATGTGGTGATGTGCTACATATTTTCAACCAGAGACAACATTAGATCATGTTGCAACTGCGATTTCTCTACATCTAGGTTGAATTTTGATGTTATCAATTTTTATATTTGATCTAACGTTTTTTTTCTTTCTGACTTTATTTTTATTTTTTTTATCGTAATATAGCTTGGCGTTAGTTCCACTAAAGAACTGGAGTATAATAGTAAGCTGAAATATTCTCCCCTTGTTCCTTTTAATGGGATTTTTGCCATACATTAAAAATCAACCTCCTTGTCAAAATCTGCCTTGTCGCTGAAATGTGAAAAAAAATGTTTCAGCGCCATGTTGATGGGCAAACTAAAATAAACTTTTTTAGTAGAAAATTGTTTTTAATCGATAAAACATCCAATGTCTCGCAACAGATACATTCGGATAGTACAAAATTGTCCCTTAATCCTAAAGTTCAATCGCGTCACATTCGATGCATTTTAAAACCAAGTCAAACACAACATTACGATTTTTTATTTTTTAAAAAAACAATTTTTTCAAACGATTTTACTAACAAGAACATGATTAAGAATATTAAAAAAAGTACTTGAGTGTAAAGTTCCTATTATGGTTATTGTGAAAAAAAATATTTGGTTTGATTTACGTGATCGAAAATTCACTATACGCCCTTCCGCGAGGAGTTCTCAATTTCAATGAAAAAATATATTCTTGCGGTCACTCTACAACGTCGAACTTTGCGACGTTGCACAACTTCGCACAGTGTTGCTACCTATAAAATTTATTGCACATTTTATTTATTGGCTATTTAAGTACGTATGAGTCTAAATTCAAATTACGTCCTTTAAGAAACTTTGAAAAAATAATAAAGTAAAGCTAGAATCGAAAATAATTCACTGTGCGCCGTCCTGGCAGACCGTCGATGACCATTGACGGAGCTGATGGATGCGGGACTGACGTGGGAGGAGGCAAGAGAGCTGGCTGGTGACAGGGTCTCCTGGAGGGATCTAGTGATGTCCACATGCTCCACATAGGAGCAAACGTGGCAAAAGAAGAAGAAGGAGTTCTTGATCATGCTGTGACTTTCACGGCTTTCCTCGACTTCTAAACTCTGGCACACTCCGAACTATAGTAAAATAATGCTTATCTCAGCCTTGCATTCTCACCAATTTCACAAATTTACGATTTTTTTTATATACATCCAACGCAAAATAATGCTAGCATGAATTTAATAATTTAGTACCTACCTACGTAGATTAGAAGTTTTATGGGAACTGCATCCGCCTGTTTCAAGTATTCTGGGTAACTAGTGGTGTTTTCGTTAAAAAAAAATTGTGTTCAATGGGCCATGGGATAGTTTAAAAAATAACTTTTTTTTAGATGGGTGATTGATCTAAGGTACAAATTTTTTAAAAAATTGTTATCATTATTATGTCCGCAATCAATTTTTTTTTGTCATAATCGTGATTACCCTACAAAACAGGTCATTTTATGGTAGGATGTCTCTATTAATTTCAAACCAAGTTTTGATGCATTTTTATTCATTATTAATTTTTATTCATGCAAGTAGCGTCTAAAATAGAAAAAAAGTACATAGCCACCTTTATGGTTCTACGCATCAACTATATATTTATATCAGTGAGTTTACATACAGTGAGGGTCCGATGCCTTGCAGGAAACCCGCTTGCACAGCGCGGGTGTAAACTGTGCGCCTCTTGATTTAAGCTTAGACTATGATGTTCTCTGCGTAATCTATACAATGATGTTTGTGTGAAAGCACTTAAAAATAAAATAAATAAAATAATATTTGGAGTCGATTTTGTACAGTGAAATTTTTTGATCTGACCCTTAGTTTTCGAGAAAATTGAGTACGAAGTTTTGGCAAATTGTTATCAAATATCATATATTTAGTCAAATTAATACTATCCATAAAAAAACAAAATTAAAAAACTCGTTTTAATAAGAATTTGAGCAACTTTACTTAATCTGCCATAATTACTTTTGTGAGAAGAATTTTTTTTTTGTTTTCAAAGCTAAGATTAAAAAATCATATTACACAATCGTCTCCAAATACGATGTAGATTCACTAGTTTCCCGCTTGTACATCGAGTTTTGTTACACCCTGTATAAGGTTTAGCCTAAGGAAAAATTCGGTTGAGTTGTGCTGGACTGAAAAAAGACTAAATAGTCTTCATAACAGTCTGATGAAAGGGCTCTCCATCCTCATTCTCTTATCAGCACCTAAAGGTTAATAAGGCATTGCATTGGTTTACTAAGTGCAGTGTTTCTTGATAATTTATTATACACAGGCAATATGATAAGTCTTACGCTTCACTGTAATATTTTAGTCAAAAATATTTTTATCAATCACTTCAGTTTAGTAGGTTTAAATTCATGATTCCAGATCAGGATCCTTTGTCAGCCATGACATACTTTATAAACTGACCAATTACTACTACTGCTACTACTCATCCGTGTATCCTCCCAAGACAAGTCCACGTCCCGCAGCTCTGACGCAAACTGCCGGAGACTCGTCAACAGTGGACGTCCTGAGAACCTGATGCCTTGTAAAATAGTCAAGCATGGTTAAGGCTCTCGGGAGGTTGGTTATGGCCTATCCAGCCGAAACGCCTTCGCCGGATGACAGTAGATACCAAGGGTTGCTGTGTCCGTTGCCTCACCTCTGTGTTCCTTACAAAGTCAAACCACCGCAAAACTAATATTCTTTCTAAGACACCTATTCTCAAAACTCAGAAGTCTGCTGTTTTGGGACCTGGTTAGGTGCCACGATTCGCAGCCATAGAGGAGAACAGGTGGATTTTGTTTTAACCGAGTAAACATCCAATCTCCAGTCAGCTTTTATACTGTTGAATGCATACTTTCATACTAATGTCCCTTATCCTCACTCAATGGAGCATAGGGCACTGCATGGTACACCAAGTGGGCAAGCAAGATCAGATCAAGATTCAGCGCCTGTCCAAGGTATTACATGTGAGTTTTTTGTTAGAAATAACATTCAAATAAATATTTCATATTGACTTCCATCGGGAGCTGAACCCGCGACCTCATGCGAGCGCGCTACAGCGAGATGGACAAAATTTAAATTAAAAATATAGTAAACTTACACAAGAACCGTGTCTTCAGGAATATGCGGAATCGTCTCCAATCCAAGATACATGCATCTGACGTGTTTCTTCTGACACATGCACTTCTTAGGGCATTCCCCTCGAGTCTGCTGCATCAGCGACAGCACCAGCAGCACCGAGCCGAGCTTGACAACCGGATGCATCACTGACGTTTTACTGCCAACTTTACGGCAGCGACGTTCAGTCAAAAAACCGCGCGGCGAGCCGCATGAAAATCGAAACCAAGAAAGTTATAATAAAATCCTAAAAACTTTAAATGAAAAATGAATTACATGAAAAAACACACTGTCTTTATTTGGTTAATTTATCTTTAGTAGGCACTTGAATATATTGTTGTTTAATAAATAAACAAAAGTGAGTTTGGAGTCCCGCGGAGCTCCGGTGAGCTCAGATGTGAACGGCACGCTAGCTCGTACCAGACTACATACAACACCCGCTACACCGATACAGACTTACATACTTCCAGCTTCCTGACTCGAAACTGCAAGCAGTGCAGAGATACTAACATCTACATTCAACAGGACCGCGTTTATCAATTCAATTCAATTTCTAACAACATTTTGAATGTGTACAAATACTTGTAGACAAATTACTGGATTATATCCCATGAAATAAAAATAAATAAAGCAATACATAGTAGAGCCCTTAAAGATCTGTATTTAAATATGTTTTTCAATGATAGATATTATGTTTAGGATTAAGATTGAATGTGTTAATTTTGAATCGTCTTTCTTATTCGTCTTTTTGATTGTGCAATATGTAATAAAAAATGTGAATAATACCGGTCCCAAAATGAGTTTTTATAACTCTTGGGAATATAATACATGTATGTTTTTATAAGATTTTTTAAAGAAATAAAAAAAAAAATAATAAAAAAAATACTTACTTATTAATATAATATCTGATATGAGCCCAGCATGGGTATAATCCAGTAATTTGTCTACAAGTATTTGTACACATTCAAAATGTTGTTAAAAAGATTTACTGGTTAAAATAGAAAGCAAATAAAAATTGGAGAGACATCTTCAGGCGTCTTTTAGTAAGTGATTAAGTTCGGATGAGCCTTACCTACACCAATCAGTGAGAAATTCACTTGTAATGTGATATTAAAAATGAGAGTTCAATGTATACCAGTTTAAAAAAATTGTCATATATGGTTATCAGATGAGGGGCGGAATGGGGAATGTTGTAATACATCAAGTGGCCACCACTTAGCCTAGCCAATGACAGTTCATAAGCCCTGTAAATTTGTAACAGTTTAAATAAAAAAATAATAATACGGATTCGAATTTATAATAATTTCCTAACAATTCTTAAAAAATTTGAATGCATAATAAATTTTTTAATGCATAATAAATTTTATGTTTATTCAGAATCTTTGACATGAAATGAATATACTATTTTGCAGAATAATACGTTTCCAGTCTCATTAAACAGATTATATTAATATGACCAATAGAATTGGTTCCGTACATTGAGATATACCTATCTAAGTTTAAGCGATGATTGAAAAACCAATCCATTAGATCTATTTCTCAGAAGCTGCGGTGTTGATAATAATATCGATGAAAAGGAATATTTGGGTTTTCTGAATAATTCACGGTAGTTCTCAATAATTTGCGTCGGTGAACGCGATACGTTATTTCGGGAACATTGTTCGGGATTAAGACCAGACCGGACCGGATCAGACTCGTTGTCCTTGAGGCCGGTAATATAAATGTTGCTTATTATGTAGGCATATTAGCATTATGCCGTTTTCACAAAATCAGACCTTCGAAGAAAAAGCTTTCGAAGTAAAACGGGTTTTAGAAAATATTTTTTTTTTTAAATTCTAGTTGAGTAGCTCGATCACAGATCACTATCGACGCGGTAATAAGCGACGTGATAACGATCTTACCATGGATGTTTAACGTTTTCGCGATCACAATGGAACACGCGTTAAAAGTTATCGATCGGGATTATTATTAACCGAGCGCATTCCTGAGATACTCGTATATCTTCTTCGCACATATCTTCTTTCAATCTTTCTCGAGTGCTGTATTGCATTTAGCCGGCGTTAAACAATCCGACACGCGCGTTGACTTTCTTGATTTGACGTTTGACGTTTAGCCGCGATATTTATTATCATCTATGGTGCTCGGCAACGCGAACGTGGTATGAACGTATGTTCATTGTGATCGGTCAAATGGTTAGCGTTAGCACGTGGTTAGCACGTTTTTATCTTCGTCGATAGTTATCTGTGATTGAGCTCCAGAGGTTTCCAAACTTTTTTATCTAGTAGACCTAGTCGTTAATTTTTTCTAGTAGTATTTTTTTTTGCAAATCCATCATTTTCGGGTGTGTTTGTGACAGCTGGTATAGTACTCACTTTAAAAAATATTTAAAATTCTAACTGTACTTAGTAAAGTGTAGTATGGTTTAGTTAAAAAAATACACGTTAAGTTTTAGGCATTCATTAATTTAATGAAGTGAACCAAATTAAAATTTAGTAACTGTAACATAAATTACACAACGCAATATATTTTTTTTTAATGTGATAATAAACCGGAAGCTTCAGTAATAAATTTTAAATATTTAACATAAAATTTAGTTAGGTAATCACGAATCTCCTTAGTTACGATATCCAGTTTGTTTATTTTTTGTTAGGTAATTGAGAATCGGGCTGATTTGAATTTTTATTGTATACTTTTGTATTTTGTGGAGATTGATAACATATTAAGTTTTTATATTACTAGGAAGTATTATGTAAACTTAGAACAGCATAATGAACAAAGGATTCAAAAGGTATAATGAACTACCGGAGACTGTCAAAGAAATAAACGGATTAAATGAATTCAGAAGCGACCTTAGTAAAATACTTATGTAATAATAAAATATTTATATGAAAAAAAAATAATACTAGCTAAATAAAAATGTACAAACAAACATTCAAACTTTCACTGTACCCCTACCGCTGTCTCGGCTTATGTATTATAATTGTCATTGTTTCCATCACCCAAACCAACCAGAGTCGGCCCAAACTAACAGTAGTAGGGTAATGTTAGTTTCTACCCCGACCATTATTTATTAGTAATTACTACCACCCGTGTGGAGACCGGCATACTGCCTCGCCAGGCCCCCCATCCCAGACATCCACCCGTGCACCCGCGGTCAGGGTCTCAATGGAGGGGGGATTAGGGAAAAGAGGGGAGGGGACAGAACGCATGTATGCATCTATCATCCTATCTGGCAGACACTATTTCATACGTACCTTTATCACAATACCTATCCAAAGACCATCCATAATTACATAGTAAGAAGGTAGATAAAGTTGATGACATTACGTCTTGGTAAGTAATATTGATGGCTAAAATTGGTACCTTATATTTGTACCTAATATTGGTAGCTAATACTGGTAGCTAATATAAGTAGCTAATATTGGTACCTTATTTTGTTATTATCATTTCGCGGCCTCAGTTCTACAGGAAAATAACTAGAAATTGGTGCAGATAGCCTGTCAAAAGTTTGGGCCTATTTTGTCTTTCCAAAAATTATGCATAAAATTAATTTAAATATTAATGAAAAAAATGTACAAGATCGATTGTTTATGTTTATACATGACAAAACAGGCCAAAACTTTGACAGGCTATCTGCACCAATTTCTAGTTGTTTCCCTGTGGAACTGAGGCAGCGATTTGTTTAAAAAAACCAGTCTCTTTTATTTTCGTAAATTAGCAAAAATAAGTATAAGAAATATTTTTTATCAAGAAATTTTATGTTAAAGTAGAGTGAATACTGTCGATTGTTCTTATCTCTGCACAATAATAGAGCATTTTGCTCTAATTTCGACGAGAGATCGTATTATATTTTCTTACTTGAGATCGTAATTCAATAAAGGTAGATGGTGTAACAAAACTCGATGTATAAGTGGGAAACCAGTGAATCTACATCATATTTGGAAGATCTTCTTCAACTTAATGAGTTTTCGAGAAAATTTAGTAAAAATTTTTTTTTTAATTGTGAGGACAATTGGGTTCTTTCCGATTTTCTATTTTTTATTTCAAAAAATTGATCGAAAAACAAGAATATCAAGGAATTTTTAAAAAATTTTTTACGATGTCGTATGAATTTTCTAGCACGGTTTGAAATAGCGCTTTTTCAAATCGCTCGCAAAATCCTCCATTTGGCGCGCATGGGGTGTGACGTCACATCAATATGGGCGTTGACTTCGTAATGAATTTCCCGCCTTTCATAATGAACGGGCATGACGTCATTAGCCAATAACGGGCGTTAAAAGTCACTCGTAATTTCGTGTTTTTAAAACATAAATTTATAAATGAAAACAACATTTTTGATCACTGTGTGTTTTATATCGTTGGAATTGTAAAAAATATACTTTAAATATTTATAACGTTTTCAAGGATATTCATGCTATCGGGAACAACCCAATTTAAAAAAAAAAACTAAATGAATTATATTTGAAGAAATATAATTCATTTAGTCAAATTAATACTATCCACAAAGAATTCAAAACAAAAACACGCATTTTATAAATCATTTGTGCAATTTTACTTAATCTGTAGTAGGTAAAAAAAAATTTTTTTTTCAACTCAGATTCAAAAGTTATTTCGTTTTCAAATATGATCAATGTAGATTCACCAGTTTTCGGGTTGTACTACGAGTTTCGTTGCACTTTGGATAATATCTTTTGTTTGTGTTTGCCTTGCAGAAAATCCGCTTACACAGCGCTGTTGTAAACTGAGCGCCTCTCGATTTAGGTTACAATTCTCTGGGTTATCTGAGTAATATAACTTTTGTGTGAAAGTACTAAAAATAAAGAATATTTGAATTAAGTCATTGTTCATCAGTAACTCAAAAACTAATCTAATTGTTCAAAAAAACATTCTCAATACTGAAAATTTTAATTTCACATCAATCAAAAAATAAATATTCTTAATAGACTAATCAATCTGTGATAACTACTAGTACATAACATGTTTCTTAACTCAAACCACATACAATTAATTTACAACCATTTACATTCTTATCTCAATAATTTTAATTACAAAAATATCAATTAACCTAATGTCATCGAAAACTAGTCTCATTAAGTGATTGTCGTCATTAAAATAGATAATGTGGTAAATGACAATTAATTTCTTGAGCCGGTGGTCGATGAAAATCTTTGGATGTGTTCGGCAAAGCTTAGTTGGAGAAGAGAGTGTTGGTCGGGTACAGGATCTCTAGACGACGCCAATGTCTTGCGGAGGGTCCAACGCCTTGCAGGGTACCCGCTCGCACAGCGCGGGTGTAAACTGTGCAACTTTGGGGTATGTGGGTGACCACTACCATTACCACTACCACCACTACTAATACTACTACTACTGCTACTACTACTACTTGCGATATCCATAATTATTATGTATATTGGGGAGAGAAGGGGCAACGTTTAAAAAAATGTAAATAATGACCTACGTACCTAATGTGTTCGCAACCTTAAAATTTAAATTTAATTAAAATCAACAGAAATCAAAAGTTTCACAAAGTTAAATAGATGTTTAATAATTATAAGCGCTTATTTTCTTTTATTTTATTCTGTCATTGGCTAGGTCAATATTATTTATCGATCAAGATCGTCATTAAAAAATCCCCGTGTTTATCATCAAGGATTTATACACAAGACTGAAAGCCACTAAATCAGGACCTCTAAAAACCCTTAAAGCGTTACCAATCATCATTTTATAAAAAAAGTTGCGTCCGCCAACTTGGATTTTAAAATAAACGTTTAAATTCGAAGTCAGGACCCCTGAAAACCCTAAAAACGATCCTCAACTTCATTTTATGAAAAAGATCGCCCGCCATCTTGGATTAAAAATAAACGCTAAAATTAAAATCGGGACGCCTATAAACCCAAAAACGATATCCATTTACAGTTTAAAATAAAAATTGCATCAGCCATGTTTGAATTTAAAAAATCTATATGCTCTACACTCTACACGGAAAGCAATTATGTAATGGTGATGATGATTATTATTTTTTTACAAAAAGAATATACATTTCAGGAGGGACCCAAATAACTGAATACGCGTAAAATTAGCATTCAAAATTTATGTGTCAAAGATATTCAATATATTCATATTCAGGTCCTAGCTGAGATTTACTTAACGACGCCGATGGCGAATTTCAGCCTAAATGTATGTAAATTAATTCAGTTTCAGATACACTATTTTTTAAAAATTCTCTACCAGAATCGCTTACATGAAATGTCGCGAAACATAAATATTGTTATAGCTACATCTAAACATGATATTAGTTTTTTTTTTCAGGTTATATGAAAAGCTTTCAGAGATTCAGTCAACACCTAACTGAAACGGAGCAGATTAAAAGTGGGAAGTTTGATAGTAGCACAATTCTATTTCTGGAATTAATCTGGAGATTTGAATAGTGTAAAAATAAACGCTTGAGTCATAAATTCATAATAGACCGCTACGGGAATTCTATCTAGATATTTGTATGATTGATTTAGAGAAATTTCCATTGCCTAAAATACATAAGCGACGGTACGTTAAAAGTATTTTCATATCCAAATTATGAATAACTATTGCACAATAGACTTTAGTGCGAGCGTTGAGAAATATTCATATTATTTAAAAATCCATCAGTTAATTAAAAATTCATGAATATTTTTCCTAGTTCATGTTTTGATATTCTTGTGATGAATGGAATTTTAATTACAATTTTTCATCTTTAACAGCGTCGAGAAATTTGGAAGGGAATTTGGATATCTAGGCGTTTACAGGGCTCTTGACCTGTCATTGGCTGGGTTAAGTGGCCACTTGATGTAAACAAACATTCCCCTAATGCATGTTCTTTATTTCCTTTTAACTGTCACTTACTTTTATTGATCTTTTTTATTTTTTCTAAATGCCCATCTGATCTTTCATTTAAATGTCTGGATACTTGAGTTTTATATTTTATATTTCAATTCAAATAAGTTTTATATCTCAATAAAAATTCACAATTATTATCATTGTATGACGACCTTTTAATAAATTGTATACAAGATTAATAAAAAGTTAAAAGTCATCATAGCATAATAATTACTAACTAACAATAATATTTTCGCTTTCCATAAAACGTGTTAGCAACATATATATATAATAAATGTTAGTTGAAGTTAACAATACAAGAGAAAACTTAGGAAAATTAAATTTTATAGTTTAGGTACATAGCAATACAATATAGTATAATATAAATAAACATTTTTATGGACCCCAAGAAATCATCATCATCATCAACAAACCATATCCGCTCCCTATGTGGAGCATATGGATTCCACAGACTGTCTCCAGGCCAAGCTATCGACCGCCAGCTCTCGTGCATACTCCCAAGTCAAGTCCACGTCCCGCAGCTCTGACGCAAACTGCCGACGAATTGTCAACAGTGGACGACCAGGACGCCGAGATCTTATGCCTTGTAAAATAGGCAAGCATGGTTAAGGCTCTCGAAAGGTAGTATAGCCAGCCGAAACGCCTTCGCCCAGTAGATACCAAGGTTGCTGTGTCCGTTGCCTCTCCGCTGTGTTCCTTTCAAACCACCGCACACCTAATATTCTTCTAAGACACCTATTCTGAAAACTCAGAAGTCTGCTATTTTGGGCCCTGGTTAGGTGCCATAATTCGCAGCCATAGAGGAGAACTGGCGTTATAAAGGCGACATTTTGTTTTAACTGAGTAAACATTCGATCTTCAGACAGCTTTCATACTGAAAAGCATTGAAATTTCTTATTGCTCCCAATAATTTTTTTAGCTTTGGGAATTTGACATGAATAATAAATAATATAAAAAAAAAAAAAAACATTCTTACATTATGATACATAAAGTAGGTTAAAACTATTTATCTTGTTATGTATATTAAGATTAATGATGATGATGAAAACTTTAAAAACTTATTCTCAAAAATAATAGATATACATATTCAAAACATTTCTTGGGGACATCCGATATAATGGTGTTGAATTACAACTTTCTCATAGAATGCAATAGGACCTGCATATCTTGCTGCACATCTTGGATGAGTTTCTGGATTTGAGGTTTAGAGTCCAAAATGTCGACGCTCTGGGTGTAAGGGTTGTAGCGCACCCCAAAATCACGGGGAATATACTCGGAATATTTCCTGAAAATTACAAAAACTATAGAAGCTAACCTGAAAATAACATTTAACTAGGCAACGACAGTAAAGTTTTTTAGTAGATGGTTAATTTCTAATTATTTTACTTATTGGTAGTATTTTAATCAATCACTTCTGTGTTATATGACAATAATGGATTTTTAGAGAAGTTTATGAAATTGTTTTTATAATAACGTTTGCTCTTTAAATGGATTATTTTGAAGGATCAGATTTATTAGGAGTATCCAAGTAATTTCATTTCAGAAAAGAAACTGATTTAAAATCATATTTTATAGACGAAATTAGAAGAAAACCATCTCAATATTGGTGTTGAGATTACCTACAATGCACATGAATCAATCACTAAAAATCGTAATCATTGTGTACATAAATAGTCATATTTGTGGCAACAAAACGTTCTATTTTTTTGCAATTAAAAATAAGTATTTGAGTTTTTATGATATACTCAAATATTTAAATTTTGGGAATGCTTTCAAAAAGTTGGAAATAACTGTGCCAGAAAGCAGGAAACAAGTTGTGCTGGAGTGGGATTCGAACCTATTTGAACATTCTGTACTTTTATTATACGGCATTGATACATAATATATTATACGTGCATGTATGAGAAGATGGATGAATGTGAAAAAAGCAAGGGAAGTTTGACAGGACAGAGTGGTATGGCATTTTATCCTCTCTGCCTACCCTTTCGGAAAAATGGCGTAATGGTTAGTTAGTTATATTGTTGTACGGTGTAAATAACGTAAATGATGAGATTTTCTAACAGTATTTTATAAATTTTTTTTTTTGGACCCATTTTCAGGTGTTCCACAGGGGTCTGTCTTAGGTCCTTTGCTTTTTTCATTATTTGTTAATGATTTAAAAGATGAAACAACTCATTCTCAATTTTCGCAGATGATTTGAAATTTTTAAAGAAATTTTTGATGTTGCTGATTGTTATAATCTTCAATTAGATTTTAAAAGTATATGTAGAGGGGGAGAAGAAAATAAACTATTATTCTACTTTTCTAAGTGTACCATAGTGTCGTACACACGATCATTAAGTACAATTTATTATCGTTATATCATGGGTGCAAATCATTTATCAAGATCTCAGACATCTAAAAGGATTTAGGTGTTATGTTTGAAAGTAGATTGACGTTTCATAGTCATGTTGTGACTTCCTTGCAATTCATTTAATTTGTTTTGCGTAGTACTGGTGTATTTTCAGGAACTCGAGAATTAAATTCTGTACAATTCATTGGTGCATAGCAGGACGGGAGAGTGATTCGATTTTATGGTCATGAAGTGACTTATTCATTTATGGTGGAGAGAATTCAAAATAAGTTTTTGGGATATCTCTATCTGAGGGAATACGGGTACTATCCGTGGCTATATCCTTCCATCTTTCTCTGCGGCATGCTGGGCTACAAGACTTAGAGTTTTGCGAGTTGACAAAACGCATATCTCGCTATGCATTTTTAAAAATTATTACGTGGATTGATTGCGAATCCCTGAATTTTATCGAATGTTGAACTTTATGTCCCTGATGGTTATCTTCACCAGCGCCATTATATTTTTAAAAATAAAATTGTGTCAAGGAATAATTTACCCTTGGTGATGCCCGTTGGTTGAGTTATTGCAATCCTTAACATAATCTCTGACGATATAGATGTTTTTTATGTCACACAGTCAAAACTAGTGCATTCAAAAGACTTATAAAGCATTAGACATTTATATACAGTAAAAAATGTCATCGTTGCATAAAAAAAGTTTAAGTCAGGACTAAATTCAAATAATTATTCCTTTTATGTCAAAATTGGTTGCAAAAAAACCTTTATTTGAATTTGGCGTTGACTTTAGCTTTAACTTTTCTTGATGGAACCGGCCCTTATTCTTTGATGGCCCTAAGTCTTTCGAAATTTGCATCATTCAATCACTAAATTTCAAGAAAAAGGGTAAAACTACAATAGAATTAAGAAAAATGGTAGTACTTCTGATAAATGTTTAAAATAAAACCATTTTTCATTTCAAGTATCTACTGAAGGGAAAAAAAGGCTGTAGGCGATAATTTTATTTATTTATTTGCATTGGACTTTTGGTTATTTTATCCTCATTAAACGGTAAATAATTTAAAACAAAAATAAAAGAATTAAGATCGATAAATCTGTACCCAGTCGTAGTGCCGCAGAAAAAGTAAAGTATGGTGGCGCTACAGCTAATTTCAGGTTTTTGCGAGGCCAAAACATTATCATAAATAATCCCCTATTTGATTATCATTCATGGGAAAAGAACCACTGCCGTCCAAAAAACCATCTAGTAGCTATGAAGAGATACAATAAAAAAATTAAAATACACTAACAACTAACCATCAAGCCATTTTCCCGAAAGAGTAGGCAGAGAAGAACGCCACTCCACTCTGTCCTAGCACACTTCCCTTGCTTCCTCCACTTTTATACATCTTCTCATGCACGCACGTCGATTATTCCGAGTTTTCACAGGGCCACTTTCAAGTATTTGCTGTACTTGATCATGCCATTTCTTTATTTGGCCTTCCTCGCCTTCACGACCAGACACGCTCGCATCTTAAATCCTTTTAGCCGTGCTTTCATCGTTCATTCGCTCCACATGACCGAACCAAAAATACAAATATATTTATAAAAAATCTCGTACTTCATTTTTTCCTTGGCATCTTCAAAGCTCTCCGCGACGTAGTAGATTGGTTGATATTCCGTTATTGGGTATTTCTGCAGCGCTGTCTTAAAAGGCTCAAAGGGTCGCACTTCAGGTTTGTCTGAGAGGCAGTACTGTAACTCCCCGTACGACGACAGCAGACCAGCACCGAAAGCCTTCGTCTGGCCATCTTGGTGGCATAATCCAAACTCCACTGTAAACCAAAAGCACTGAAAAAAAAAAAAGTAACTGTGAGGTTGCATTATATTGTATTATTGTAAATATAATTATATAATGTTAATAATATTAGGATACATTTTATATTTGTATACAATGTACGCTATTTCAAGAAATATTTTTTTTTTAAGAAAATGTGGGCGTTTGTAGCTGGCGCCGCATTCAAAAGTATGAAAGCTGTCTGGAGATCGGATGTTTTATCATCGTCATCATACCATATCCGCTCCCCACGTGGAGCATATGGCGTCCACAAACTGCCTCCAGGCCAAGCGATCGGCCGCCAGCTCCCGTGCATCCTCCCAAGTCAAGTCCACGACCCGCAGCTCTGACGCAAGCTGCCGACGAGTCTTCAACAGTTGACGACCAGGACGCCGAGAACCTGATGCCTTGTAAAACAGGCAAGCATGGTTAAGGCTCTCGGGAGGCATACGTAGTACATTGCCTAGCCAGCCGAAACGCCTTCGCCGGATGACAGTAGATACCAAGGGTTGCTGTGTCCGTTGCCTCACCTCTGTGTTCCTGACAAAGTCAAACCACCGCACACCTAAAATTTTTCTAAGACACCTACTCTCAAAACTCAGATCGGATGCTTACTCGGTTAAAATAAATGCCGCCTTTATAACGCCTGCATCACACCTGTTCTCCTCTATAGCTGCGAATCGTGGCACCTGACCAGGGCCCAAAATATCAGACTTCTGAGTTTTCAAAATAGGTGTCTTAGAAGAATATATGTTTGACTTTGTAAGGAACACAGAGTTGAGGCAACGGACACAGCAACCCTTGGTATCTACTGTCATCCGGCGAAGCCGTTTCGGCTGGCTAGGCCATATACTACGTATGCTACCCGAGAGCCTTAACCATGCTTGCCCATTTTACAAGGCACCAGGTTCTCGGCGTCCTGGGTGTCCCCTGCTGACAATTCGTCGTCAGTTTGCGTCAGAGCTGCGGGACGTGGACTTGACTTGGGAGGATGCACGGGAGCTGGCGGCCGATCACTTGGCCTGGAGGCAGTTTGTGGAATCCATATGCTCCTCATAGGGAGCGGATATGGTGTGGTGATGATGATGATGATGATCTCTGGCAAGTTTTGCGAGAAGATAGCGAAGATAGCAAATAGCGCCTTAATTACAAATGAGAATAGTTAGAAAGCTTCTCTGCTGAGAAATTTATCTTTCCCCGGAAGTTTTTCTACTAGTGAAAATATTCACTCGCTGTGTCACTTTTCTACTAGTGAACATGTTTTATCAACATGACAAGCTTTTGCACTACAAATATGATAGACAATGCTATTTCCCATGCCATCAGCAAATTGGTGGCAATGTTATCTTACTGTGGCATGCTTTTGTATAAAGAGGACTTTATAAAAAGAAGAATCCCTACTAGTGGTGATGATCCCCCTTGAGGTGATTTATCATAAAAATGGCGCTTTGGAAATAATACAATTATGATTATTGTTGACGATGTTATCGTATCTCTATAAAGAGGATTTCATGAATACAAGGATCTCTACTAGTGAATATGTTATCTTACCCTGGTAAGTTTCTTTATGAAGAGGAGAAGGAAAGAATCTCTACTAGTGAATATGTTATCTTACCATGGCATGGATTGTTGTAAGCTTCTCTCTGAAGAGGACTTTTAGTGATGATGTTATCTTACCCTAAAGCTCAATCACAAATGATTAATGCTAAGCATTTGACCGATCACAATGAGCATACGTTCGTATCACGGTCGCGTTGCCAAGCACCATAGATGAAGGAATACTTTGACAAATGTTTCGTTTTTATTGCTTTCTCAATTGATTTAAAGCAAATAAATGGCGTGATAAATTGTGCACTAACAATTAAAACTCTATAAAAACTAAATTATATTTACTTTTACTTACAGTTTGGCGTATTTTTCTTAAACATTGTTCGATATGAAACATTAGGTGTTGCCAAGCATCAGGTTAAAATGTGGCAATATTAAAAAATATAATAATCCCGATCGATAACTTTTAACGGATGTTCCATTGTGATCGTGAAAACGTTAAACATCCATGGTGAGAAAACGTTATCACGTCGCTTATTAGCACGTCGATAGTAATTTGTGATTGAGCTACTGGAAAGTTTCACTATGAGAAGGAGGATCTCTACTAGGAAGAGGATCTCTACTAGTGAAGATGTTATCTTACCCTGGTAAGTTTCACTATGAGGAGGAGAAGGGAAGGATCTCAACTAGTGAAGATGTTGTCTTACCCTGGCAAGTTTCACTATGAGGAGGAGAAGGGAAGGATCTCAACTAGTGAAGATGTTATCTTACCCTGGTAAGTTTCACTATGAGGAGGAGAAGGGAAGGATCTCTACTAGTGAAACTGTTATCTTACCCTGGTAAGTTTCACTATGAGAGGAGGGAAGGATCTCTACTAGTGAAGATGTAATCTTACCCTGGTAAGTTTCACTATGAGAGGAGGTGGGAAGAATCTCTACTAGTGAAGATAATATGTTATCTTACCGTGGCGAGTTTCTCTATGAAGTCGTCCGGGACGCCGAGGGAGGCCAGGCCGATCTCCTGCGAGAAGGTGGCGAAGGCGGGGTCGGCGAACAGCGGCGCGTGGCCCAGCAGCTCGTGGCACACGTCCGGCTCCGGCGTGTACAGCGGCCGGCTCGGGTGGCGGATGTACTGCGTGGAGTGGAACACGCGGAACGCCAGGCCGGCGAGGAAGTCGCGCGACGACAGCAGTCCGGCCACCGGTCGGAGTGTGAAACCGGTGCAATCTGGAACATTGACAAACCTAAAATGCTAAAACCGACTACAACACAACAAATAATAACATTTTACCAAATCTACTACTGGGTACTACTACTTTCCCTTATCATAGGGCACTTTTTTCCCTTTTTTTTTAGGTTTGAGTTGCTTTTTATTTTCCTTGCTTATCTCAAAAACTATGTTTATCTTGGTCACAAAATCACCATCAGCAGAGACAATCAGACCAGCGAGGTAGATAGGAGGATAAAAAATCTCTCTTGGGTGGCTTTTAAAAAGCTAATTTCCACATTCCGAAGTTCCATTCCCAACTCATTCAAGACTCGAGTGTTCAACCAATGCATTTTACCCGTCCTTACTTATGGCGCGGAAACAATGACTTTGACTAAGCAATCCTCCCATAAGTCGCAAATTGCACAGAGGAGCATGGAGAAAATTATGCTTGGAATAACATTAAGAGACCGAAAAATGAACGATTGGATCCGACGCCAGACAAAGGTCTGCGACGTGGCGGAGCGCATTGCTTGGTTGAAGTGGAAATGGGCCGGTCACATAGCCAGAATGACGGACGACAGATGGACGAAACGCGTTCTGGTGTGGAGACCGAGGAACCAGAGGCATCAAGGACGTCCACCGATGAGATGGGTGGACGACATCAGGAAGTCTGCTGGAAGACAGTGGATGGGGGCGGCGCAGGATCGGGAGGAGTGGAGATGGCAGGGGGAGGCCTATGTCCAGCAGTGGACCTCAATGAGCTGAGATGATGATGATAATGTACAAGGCTTATATTTACTTCAAAGGGATACATGGTTTCTTATTTGCTTTACTTAATGTGAGAATCGGACGAGATAATCTGATGTGGTCCAAAAAGAGCTTCTCCGCATTTCCCTTAGATGACGAGAAAACCACGGAAAACTTGTCATAGGGCACTGCATTGGTACACCAAGTGCAGTGTATCTTGATCATTTTATAACATGAACGTATGATGATCAGTCTTATCTTCAGTACCAGTCCAAGGTATCACACATGAAATATTGAAACGAAAATCACATGTAAATAAACATTTTCTGTCGACCCCCTTCAGGAATCGAACCTGCGACCTCATGCACGGTAGCCAAATGCGCTACCACTATACTACGACGCGGAAAAATCTACTCACTCCATATTCATAAAGCCTATTATTTCTATGCAATATGATTCAATATGACAGAAAAAAATATAAATAATAAGATTCCGACCAACAATGGCCGGAAAGACCCTAGCAAAAACTCCGCTGGGAAAATGAAGGCTAAAGCCTCTTTTTAACGGGACAGAAAACCATGTTTCTTGTGCAGTTTGCAAACTGTCCCATATAAACCGAAAACTGTGTGGAATATTTAATGGTAACTGCGACCCGCGACATTTGGCTGACATGACAGTCAATGTTTTTTATGTAAACGTTTAATTAGATATTGGTTCATTGTGTGCTTTTGAAAAACGTAGAAAGCAAATAATATATTTACATTATTAGCTATATTATCAATTTCCTGTGTGCAAACATGCACGTATGAATGCCCCATAGTTTTCGAGAAAATTTATTAAGAAGTTGATTACTTTTTCAATATTTTTTTCAAATTGTTATCAAATATTGCTGTAGTAAGAAGTCAGCTTAAATATAACTCGGGCATTTGGTCTCCTTATTACAGTGTTCACGTAAAGAACATTGAAAGAGTCCAACATAAAATTTTGCGCTTGATTAATTTTAAATTAAATATTCCCATTGTAAACACTAAAAAATAGAAGAATATTAAATGATTTGCTCTTTCTGTTCAAAGTATTAAAATCTATGTTTGATTGTTGTCAACTAACAAATTTAATTAGTATACGAGTGCCTGGTCGAGTTACCCGTAGTAATGCACTATTTTACTTAAGCCAATCATCGACCAATTACAGTGCTTACTCACCGATACGTAGAATGCACGCACTGGCTAGTAAGTATACTAACAATATTGATGTTTTCAACGCAAATCTAGTGCATTTTAGGGAACAGTGTCTGGCTGCCATCTCTGACGGTAATGAATAGCTACATACTGTGTAATAATTTAAAAATGTCTATGTAAAAAGCCCTATGGGCGTAAAAACAATAAAATAAAAAAAAAAAAAATAAAGATATCATTTTTGTTACACCATGTGTATAAAAAACTAAATAAATGTACGCAAATTAAGAATAAATAAATAATATAACAATTGATAGCCGTTAGTTTTCGTTGGTTGTTTATTAATATTACTTTTAAATGTATGGTATAGGACCCTATACCCATACATTTAAAAGTAATATTAATAAACAAAACAACTATACTATAGGTATACTAAAGTGCTTCTGATAGCTGATGGAATATTTTGTGCATTTTGCAAAAATCAGAATTTTATATCTAAGGTCGAAAGGGGACGAATCCACCATTTAAAAACATAAAAGCTTTAATTGCCTACGTAATATGTAATTGGCGAGGGAACTGATATGATTCAATGTTTAGAAATATTTTATGTTTATCGTCAGTACCTACATCACAATGCAAGACGACAAAAACAATATTAAAGTTTCTTTATTGTTGAAAGTAGTTTATAATAACATAGAACAACGTAGGAAGAAATGAAAATAAATTTCTGTATTAAGCTTTACATCACATTAAACAACAAGATAATTATAAACAACATTTTGAGTGTGTCCAAATACTACAAGTATTTGGACACACTCAAAATGTTGTTTATAAAAATTAGCTGGTAAAAGTTATAAGCATAACAAATTGAAGATTCATCTTCAGGCGTTACCTAGTAGGTGATATAATTCGGTAAAAATCTCGCTTGCAATCATAAAGGTTTCTGCTAAAATGCTTAGCAATTTTCTCAATGGATGACAGAGAGTGTTCACATGTGAAGCGTCGCGCCATTTTATTGTATATTGGCAGATATGGATATCAAATACTAGGTGAAATGGGGAATGTTGTAATACATCAAGTGGCCACTTAACCCAGCCAATGACAGGTCATAAGCCCTGTAAACGCCTAGATATCCATATTCCCTTCCAAAATTTCTCGTCTCTGTTGAGATGTCAAATTGTAACAAGATAATTGTTTGTGATAATTTCTTAGCTTTCTCCCACTCATTTTCAACTTCAAAACACTTAATAACAAATTATACATGCCTGGTTTTATTACTCATACAATATTAAAACCTATAAATTGGAGTTTTTATGTGTTCTTGTTCTCTGTTAGTTTTCCGAATATAATAAAATAAAAATACGTAACCCAAAAGTAGATATTTTTGTGTCATACCAACTTTTCTAATTAAAAAAAACCACAGAATATGTATGTAAGTTAGGAATACATTTTGCAAAACCAAATTGCCGAAACATATTAGAAGGTTGGGTAGATAAGTCGTTTTTTAAAAATGAGATTAGTGCTCTTTTTTATACAGAAAAAAAATAGATAGAAAGCAATTTGACTAAATACTATAAAAATCCTGAATTTAACTGTTGTGCAAAAAGATGACGGGCAATATAGGGTTCTTCCGGATAGCAAGAATATCCTTGAAAACGTTATAAATATTTAAAGTATATGTTTACAATTCCAACGATATAAAACACAATGATCAAAAATGTTGTTTTCATTTATAAATTTATGTGTTTTAAAAAACACGAATCACGAGTGACTTTTAACGCCCCGTTATTGGCTAATGACGTCATACCCGTCCATTATTCCGGCGGGAATTAATTACGAAGTGAGCGCTCATATTGATGTGACGTCACACCGCATGCGCGCCAGATGGAGGATTTTGCGAGCGATTTGAAAAAGCGCTAGAAAATTCATATGACATCGTAAAAATTTAAAAAAATTCCCTTGATATTGAAATTTTGAAAATCTGAAAGAACCTTTTAGGAAGTTGGAGACGTCTTCCAGCTGCGGGATGTTATCAGCCCTGTAGCCGCAGTTCTCGATGAGCAGCGGGAACACGTGGTTGTGCTCCCGGCAGGCGTGCGTGGGGTACAGCTCCGTGAGCTTGGTGAACACGGCCCCCCACGTGGCCACCTCCTCGCGCGTGTAGTCCACGTGCGGCAGCGGCTCGCCGTGCTTGTAGTTGTACGCGATGTCCGCGAAGTACTTCCTGCGCTCCCGGTACACGGGGTCCCGGAAGCCGGGGTGGTCGCTGTCCAGCTCCGCGCCGTACGACAGGATCTGGTTGGCGAAGCGGTCCAACTCGCGGATGCGGCGCGGAAACCAGGGAACGGCGGCTGGAACACAAGTCAAGAAGCAATCAGACGATTAAAAACAACTTTTTGAATGAATACAAATACTACAACATTTTGGGTCGTGTTCAAATACTTGCACACAATTCTGGATTTATCCCAGTAGTAGGTATATATTTTTATTTTTATATCCCTACAGAGATGAGGTAGAATTTTTTCAAATTCAGGAATATGGATATTCGAGCGTTTACAGGGCTTATGACCTGTCATTGGCTGGGTTAAGTGGCCTTTAATATCAATGCATAGATGGCGCGTTCAACTCGCTGGTGGATGATTCTTGATTCGTAGCGTAAATACAAAATCAAAAATGTTACCTGGTGTGGATATTCGCTAATAAGCGGAATGGGGAATGTTGTAGTACCTACATAAAGTGGCAACTTAACCTCGAATATCCATATTTCTGAATTTGAAAAAATTCTACCTCATCTCTGTAGGGATATAAAAATAAAAATATACAAATACTTGTAGACAAATTACTGGATTATACCCATGCTGGGCTGATATCAGATATTATTGGTATCTCAACAGAGACAGAACTACTCTGGAAACGAATGTGGGTTATCTAGGCGTTTACAGGGCTTATGACCTGTCATTGGCTGGGTTAAGTGGCCAATAAAGTTAGATTGCCCCAAAAAATGCTTATCTGTATTCTCAACAGATGTCACTATAGGGAAAGAATATTTAAAATATTTCAAATCTGTCGACAACACAACTCGCTTGTGGATTCTTCTGTACAAACTCAACATATATACAAGTTTCAAAAATTTGTCATACATGGTGGTAGATGATGGGCGGAATGGGGAATGTTGTAATACATCAAGTGGTCACTTAACCAACAATGACAGGTCACAAGCCCTGTTAACGCCTAGATAACCCACATTCGTTTCCAGAGTTTCTCTGTCTCTGTTGAGATATCAATAATATCTGATATCAGCCCAGCATGGGTATAAACCAGTAATTTGTCTACAAGTATTTGTAATCTTTCAAAATGTTGTAATAGATTTAGTTGAAATTGGAAAAAGCTGAAGAAGAGAAGGTTATACAGGATGTAACAAAACTCGACTAAAAAATGTGTAGAATGACTAATGTCCCTATCATTGTAAATTTGGGCCAGTTCCTTGAGCAGGTTGGGGTGAATGTGTTTATGACAATCTTGGAGCCGAGACAGTGATAGGGGCAATGAAAGCATTTGGTTGCGTATACAGGGTGTAAAAACTCGATGAACAAGCGGGAAACCAGTGAATCTACATCGTATTTGGTGTCGAATGTGTAATATGAATTTGTAGTCTGAGCTTGAAAAATATTTTTTTTTTCTTCTCACAAAAGTTTTTACAAGTATGGCAGATTAAGTAAAATTGCTCAAATTCTTATTAAAACGCGTTTTTTTTTATTTTGCTTTCTTTATGGATAGTATTAATTTCACTAAATACATGATATTGGATAACGATTTGCAAAAAAAAATCGAAAAAAATATCATCTTCATACCCAATTTTCTCGAAAACTAAGGGTCAAATCAAAAAATTTTATTCTATAAAATCGACTCTAAATAGTATGTAGATTCACTGGTTTCCCGCTTGTACATCGAGTTTTGTTACATCCTGTATAACCTTCTCTTCTTCAGCTTTTTCCAATTTCAACTAAATCTATTACAACATTTTGAAAGATTACAAATACTTGTAGACAAATTACTGGATTATACCCATGCTGGGCTGATATCAGATATTATTGATATCTCAACAGAGACAGAAAAACTCTGGAAACGAATGTGGGTTATCTAGGCGTCTACTCTAGTAAGTAATCAAGTTCGGATGAACCTTACCTACACCAATAAAGTTAGATTGCCCCAAAAAATGCTTATCTATTCTCTCAACGGATGTCACTATAGGAAAAAAATATTAAAAATATTAAAATCTGTCGAAAACACAACTCGCGTGTGGATTCTTCTGTACAAACTCAACATATATACAAGTTTCAAAAATTTGTCATACATGGTTGTCAGATGATGGGCGGAATGGGTCAGATGATGGGCGGAATGGGGAATGTTGTAATACATCAAGTGGCCACTTAACCCAGCCGATGACAGGTCATAAGCCCTGTAAACGCCTAGATAACCCACATTCGTTTCCAGAGTTTCTCTGTCTCTGTTGAGATATCAATAATATCTGAATCTATTACATTTCCCGGATTGGCTTTTAAAAATCGGTAGAGTTTTGCTGGTCCGAAAAAAGACTCAATAGTGTTTCAAACAGTCTAGGGAAAGGGTGAGGTTGGACGATGGTTGAAAGTTTGAGTTTTTTTAGTTTTGTATGAATGCGATCGATTACGTCACCGATTATAATGTTCTACGCAGAGAATTCGAATTCAAACTTGTGCGTAGAACATTTTTTACATATTTATCACTTTACTAATGTTATAAATATTTTCATTTAAAAAAGAAATAAAGAGACATCGATTAGACATTGAAGCATGGAGTTGGAAAAATAAGGATGAAAGTAAATTGAATGCAGTTGAAATGCGATCTATCAGGCGAATGTGTGGTAAAACTATGTATGATAGGTGCACTAATGTTGAAATTAGAGCAGGATGCAAGGCTGAGATAAGCATTATCGACAAAATTAAGAAAGGTCTTTTACGTTGGTTCGGTCATGTAGAGCGAATGGATGATGAAAGAGCGGCTAAAAAAATATATGATGCGACTGTGCCTGGATGTAGAAGTCGAGGAAGGCCGAGAAAGACATGGCATGATCAAGTAAAACAAGTGGTCATGTAAGAAGTCGGAATAATCGACGTGCGTGCATGAGAAGATGTATGAATGTGGAGGAAGCAAGAGAAGTATGCCAGAACAGAGTGGTGTGGCGTTCTATCCTCGCTGCCTACCTCTTCGGGGAAATGGCGTGATGGTTAGTTAGTTAGTTAGTTAGTTAACTTGTTGTTCTCTCTGGTTTTATTTTATTAGTTTGCATAAAAAATAATTGTTCGTGTACCAGCAATATAACATTAAATAATACAAACATGAAAATATTCGCTTTAAAACATGTGCGCCACAATTATAAAGTATTTTTTGGGTTCATCGCTGTAAAACATTTTCTAGAAGTATTACGAAACTACGCTGATATATTACAAACTCTTATTTAACGCAAATTCGCGACATTATGTCAGAAAATAAAATATTACACACATAATACAATTTCAATAATTGAATAGATAAGAAAGTACGGTTGACTTGCTAAATACTTACAGTCGCGCTATCTTACTATACCAATATTCAATAAGAAAAAACACTTTACAAATAGCAAAACAGAATGATTGCTCAATATATCGCTCAAAATATGTGGTGGTGAAGTGTTATTTAATTTGTCTGATAAAGCTGTATAACATAATTGAATAACACAATAACACCAGTTAATAACTTAATTTATGACGTGTTTGAGATGAAAACAAAATTTAATTGATTAATTTATTTTTATATTTCAAGGTAGAATCGTTCTTACTATAAAGACCATAACAATAACATAATCTACGTCATTTTTTATTTTATATATTATAATTATTTCCCTTCTTCTTCTTCCAGAAAAAGATACCAATATCTTGTATTCTTTTTTTAACTATCTTGTTTACATTATCTGCTATTTTTCCTTAAAATAATTACTGAGGGAAAGTATCAATATCCTTAAACCTGAAGTTTTTTTGTTCATTTGAAATTATATACCTAATGCAATCAAACAAATTGTTATCAAAAATATAACAAATATTTACAAAAGTTAAAAATTAGCTTGTGATTAGTACCTGCTCAATTAGCAGTAAAAAGGTACTTATACATCAGTCCATATCCGCTCAGTATGTGGAGCATATGGTTTCCACAAATTGCCTCCAGGTCAAGCGATCGTCGCCAGTTCCTGCGCATCCTCCCGAGTTAGGTTCATGTTTCGTAGTTCTGACGCAATCTGTCGATGGATCGTCAACAATGGACGTCCAGGACGCCGAAAACCAGCAGCTGCCTTGTAAAATTGGCAAGCATGGTTAGGGCAGGCAACATAAACGTACACAGTACACATGTAACTACGAGAGTTGGATAGCTTTTTGTTTTGAGTAATTTTCGTGGTGAACACATAATAAGTAATTTTGCTTTTGCATTTTATATAATTATTTTATTTTAGAATCATTTCGCACAAAAAAAAATCAAGGATGTGGCGGCTCTGTAAGGAAAAACACTTTAGATTGAGAAAATTGGGAGCAATTTGATAGAGGAAAGGATACGTAATTGACGAATATAATGACATCATAAAATTGGGAAAAATCGCTAATCGCAACAGATTATACAATAATAAATATCAGAATATGCATCCCTATCGGTGGATAATTATATTAAGTTTTCAATATGCAAAGCACAAAATGTGATTAGGTAAGGATTAAGAGATGCAATGTACCACTTTATAATTTCATTGCTATAAAAACCAACGATTAGTATTGCATGAGTCGTCAGATGCGATACACATGCGATTTAAAAAAATCAGGCTATGTTATCTTTGTGCACGTTTTGTTTTTGTGCACGTTTTGTTCCGTAAAAGGAAGTATCTAGAACTAATAGATTGCTTAGTGGGGTAGTCTCCGGGGAGACTTGGTGTGCGCTCGCAGGGGTGGCCCGTCCCGGGCTGTTTGTGTGTGCGTGTGTGGAGGTCTCAAATTATATCCCATCCCTCAACTCAATTGTATTGTGTCTTTTGTAAGGATAAGATGGTCTTTGGATAGGTATTGTGATAAGGTACGGCAGGGGACGTATGAAATAGTGTCGGCCAGATAGGATGATAGAATGATAGTGTGAGATGCACTAATGCGTTCTGTCCCCTCCCCTCTTTTCCCTCCTCCCTCCATTGAGACCATGACCGCGGATGCACGGGTGGATGTCTGGGATAGGGGGCCTGGGGAGGTGGGATACCGGTCTCCATACGGGTGGTTGTAATTACTAATAAATAATGATCGGGGTAGAAAACATACCCTACTGCTGTTATTTGGGCCGACTCTGGTTGGTTTGGGTGATGGAAACAATGACAATTATAATACATAAGCCGAGACAGTGGTAGGGGTACAATGAAAGCATTTGTTCGCATACATAATCGTAAATTCATCCGTATTTTTATCACACTTACAATCTTAAAATCACGGTTTAGCTTGTTGAAAAAATCGGTAGAGTTGACTGGACTGAAAAAAGACTCAACAGTGTTTAAAAGCAGTCTAGGGAAAAGGGTGGGGGGCTTTCATCGTATGTTACCTTTCTCTTCCTTGAAGTTTCTGCTGATGATGCTGAAGTAGCCCGTTGACTGTTTTAACTCCTCCAGCGCCCCGACGAAGTCCCCGGTCCCGTGGGTGCACTCCACCATGAACTCGTACCCCGGGCCCCGAGTCGAGGAGCGGGACTCGATGTGGCTCAGGTTCACCTTGTTCCTGGAGAATATCTTGAGAGATCGGGCCAGAGTCCCCGCCTGATCATCGTCCTTTGGAGAGAAGATGAGGCAGGTGCTTTCGGACGAATCGCGACCCTCTTTAATGTAGTTTCCGCCATCCATGAGTTTTGGCTGTCGAAGAGAAAATATTTGTTAGTCGTATTACTACCCTTCCTTATCCACACCCAAGTGGGTCTAAATCTACACACTCGACAATGAGGAAATCCACTGCTACCCGGAATTGAATTTTAAAAATGCTTTCGTGTAGACGCGAATATTTAAAAATGTTGAAGTGGGATGAAATGTCACAAAAACGCACGCAAAAATAATTTCTTTTTTAATGAAAATAGCATTCATTTCAAAATCTTAAACAATGATGTCACTCCTTGTATTTTAGTGTAGTGTTTCCAGTTTCCGTTTTTAAGCCCCCGTAGCCACATTTCAAGAAAGTGGACCGCGTTCCATGGCATTTTAATATGGAATACAATTTTCTGTCGCAAAACAAGATGGCCGCCATTCAGTCTCCCTAGAACAGCTGTTAACAGTATATCTGACAGTTGTGCTCCGGCCGTCCGTCCCGTGTCAGTTTGCATAGAATTTTGACAGTTTTGTTACTGGCTGGAGAAATACCATGCCGTTAGCCACTCTTTTTATGACGTCACTCCTGCAAAAATGACGCACTTAGTACATAGTAATATTTGGCGCGGTATTTGAAATGTGCAACTTTAAAAAAATCGTATCTTCATTAAGAACACTCAAAAAAAAAAATTTTTTTTAAACTTAGTTAAATAGCACGCTAATAGAAATAAATAAATAAAACAGTGCCATTGCTAATTGTATACCTACCTTACTAAGGGGTACACGGAAGGCCATGCAATACTATTAAATACCACAGAAAAGAGAAAACGATTTCTCCAAAGACTTGTTAGTTACAACCAAGTTAATCAACAGAAAATATTGACAGCATAATAGAAGGCATTCCAACGGCAAAGATATAGAAACAAAAACACATAGGTATACGTAATATTATACGTAGGTATATGTAGTATTCCTAAAGTAAACAACTAGGTACCTACTAATAAAGAGACAGTAAGCTTAAAATAAACGAGTTTTCATAAATCAAATTTAATAATAAATGTTCAATGGATTGCTATACACCGTGTAACAAAACTCGATGTAAAAGTGGGAAACCAGTGAATCTACATCATATTTGGAGTCGATTTTTTTTATTTTGACGCATATTTTTGGGAGACAATAGAGAAAGTTAATTTTTTTTAAAAATGCAATTATATATAAAATATGATTTATTTAGTCAAATTAATACTATCCGTGTATCCATTAAGAAAACAAAATCAAACCCCGCATTTTTATAAGAATTTGTGCAATTTTCCTTAATCTGCAGTACCTATAAAAGTTTTTGTAAAAAAAATAATTTTTTTTCAAGCTCAGATTCAAAAGTCATATTACATATTCGACTTCAAATATGATGTAGATTCACCAGTTTTCGTGTTGTACTACGAGTTTTGTTACTCCATGTAGATTATAAATAATGATTTATTCGCAACATTTCAAGACTATTTCAGTGCGATGAACTATCTATAGACGAGCTTTAACCTTTTGTGAGGACTTATAAATTTAGGTCTTGAAATAAATTGTCACTTGATAATGGAGTCACGTACGCCAGAACTTATTTTATTATCAGCATCACGTCACAAAATCATTTGATTCATAAAATCATATGCCAAATAATAATGTGCCACATGTTTTAAAAATAAACTATTTTGCAATGCGTTTATTTTCATGTTTTTTTGATTAAATTCTTTTTACACATTGAGATACCAAAAGAGGGTTAGTGCCGGTAACAGAATTAATGGTGCCTTAAAGTCGGTAGTATCTAACAGGTTCTTATCAATAGAGGCTAAATTGGCAGTGCATAATGGAGTTCTGGTACCGACCCTTATGTATGGAAGCGAAGCATCGAGTTGGAAAAATAAGGATGAAAGTAAATTGGATGCAGTTGAAATGCGATCTCTCAGGCGAATGTGTGGTAAAACTATGTATGATAGGTGCACTAATGCTGAAATTAGAGCAAAATGCAAGGCTGAAATAAGCATTATCGACAAAATTAAGAAAGGTCTTTTACGTTGGTTCGGTCATGTACAGCGAATGGATGATGAAAGAACGGATAAAAAAATATATATGATGCGACTGTGCCTGGATAAACATATAAATAAATTTATCTACGCTTGTATTATTTCTTTAATACAATGATATAAAACACTTTTTAATGCCGTTTTAAAAGTTTGTTACAAATTACCTACCATATTTACATTTGATTTATTTTAAATTTTGCTTATTTATTTTCAATTTTACTTATTCATTTAAAATTTTAAAGCAATTTATATATTATTATTTTAAATCTCACTTATTTATTTTAGATTTAATTTTTTTAGAGCATTTCACATTTTATTAATTTTAAATGTCACTTAACTATTCTTTAAAGTTTTAAGTTTGATTTATTTTAAATTTCACTTATTTATTTGATATTAAATTTTTTCTAAGCAATTTATATTTTATTTATTTTAATTAAATTATAAATATTGAACATGTTATACCAGAATGTGTTGCTATCTATTTTTTTATTTTTTTTTATTATTTACAATATTTATGAATTATGCAATGTAAAAGCCCTTTGTGCGAGGATAATATTTCAAAATAAATAAATTATATAAATATTTTATTTCCCAGTTTGAAGTAAATAGATATATGTACATGAAAAGATTGATTTATTTTGCCTACTATAATTCTTCAATTAAAAACTTCCATGGAGACGAAATCCTAAGCGTCTACAAGATTTTGAACACACTCAAAATGTAACAAAAAGATCAATAATTGATTGTGTACGACAATGGATGAAATATAATTTTAAATAGATTTAGATATTTACAAGATAAAATTTATTAAGCCACTATTTTACTCAATTTACCGCGATTAAAAATTCACCCTAAATAACTAACCATCACGCCATTCAGTCCTGGCACACCCTCTCACTTCTTCTACATTCATACATCATCTTCTCATGCACACACGCCGATTATTCTCTTTTTATCCTCAAGTCATAAAAAACCTTTTTCGAATAATAACTTAATTTGCAATAAAATCAAGCTAGCGTGTTCCCCAAAAATTTAATACACACTAATTTATTATTTAATTAAAAGAAAAATATCCATTTTAAACAAACAGGCTATGCCTTGGTGGGATTATTTTTGTTTATTTTTTTTAATGTATTAATTTTTTAATGCATAATAGGGATAACAAGCAGTAAAGATAAGTGATCAAACATAGAATTGGTGAAGCTAAGACAGTTAGAATAAAATGTGGACACACTCAAGACAGGATCGGGTCTACTTCAGTGAATGTTTAAATCTTGATAGACTTACACCGAAGAAGTCCAGATCCCATCTTGAGTTTACAATACGGCACAATCGAGACAATGGGGCATGAAAACCATAGTGAGTTTTGTGGTGACTAAGGAACAGCACGTCATTATTTCTCAACCTACAGACTGGAATACAAAAAGTCACTTGAGTCAGTAAAGATGGTGCATCTATCATGCCATTTAGCAATTTAAATATGAAAATGGAATCAATGTTAGATCAGACTAAGACTAGAGATTCTCAACATTGAGTCCATATCTTCATAGGTGTAATCATCTCTCCCCAGACCGATCATCCATGCTACTTTTCTGCGGTGTTGCACCGATTCAATATGGTCGATACGGCCTACATAGGAAGGAGACCAGATTATAGAAGCATACTCCAAGATTACCAAAGTACCAAGCACATAAGATTGCATAAGTTTTAAAAGTACCAAGCTTAAATGTTGTTTTATAAATATGAAAATGAAATTCTTAATAACGTAAAAAAAACACATTATTTTATGCAATCAGCAATTATTATAACTCTCGATAAGATTGGCTATTAAATTAATACTCAATGGACGAGTATTGCAATGAACAGGTTTTTTTTGGTTCGGACTTAGGATATAAAACTAATAAAAAGGGTTGACTTGAGAGAATGCTCAATATATGTACACATAACTTGGTGTACTGATGTAGCCTCCTATTAAGAGCGGACAAAGTTAATGCACAGATTATTGTACAGAAAACTGTGCAGTCTGTCAAAAGACACGCTAACTATGTGTGTTTTTTAAGCGCGATTGTATGTTCGCTCACAGGGAATTGTATGTATAGCTAATAATGTAAATATGTTATTTGTTTTTAACGTTTTTAAAAACATGCAATATACCAATATCTACTTAAACGTTTACTTAAAAAAAACATTAACTTTCATGTCAGCCAAACGTCGCATCGGCCATACAGTTTTCGTTTTAATACGAGACAGTTTTCAGACTATAAAGCTAGCTTTAGTAGTAGTAAAAACTTGATGAAATTTTTCTTACCTTATCGGGGGGAGAGTTCTGGAGCTGATGATTAATACCATCCCCATTTTTTAATATTACTTGTGGACCCATCATCTTGCCCAGCGGTAAATTAACAGTAAATTATATTTAAAAATGTCTTTCTTATCACTTGTGAGCGGACACGAATTATAGTAAAGGCACAGACTACTCGAGTGTTCACGACAAAGTAATTAAGTATCTGAGATGTATCTCCGTTATATATGTGGCGAGTTGATATCCATATCTATAATACCTACCGGTTTTTATAGCTCACGACCTTAGATCTTAACATAAATAATGTATTTGACTCGTAGTAGTATTTTCTGTGTATTTTCTGCGAGTATTTTCTGTGAGTTTGGAAATTACTAATAAACGCGTTGTTATACTTCTTAACTAATCAACTAACTAACTAACCATCACGCTATTTCCCCCTTGGGGTAGGCAGAGAGGATAGAGCCCCATACCACTCTGTCCTGAATATACTTCCTTTGCTTCCTCTACATTAATACATCTTCTCATGCACATACGCCGATTATTCCGACTTTTCACACGTCCACTTTCAAGTACTTGTTGTACTTGGTCATGCCATGTCTTTCTCGGCCTTCCTCGGCTTCTACATCCAGGCACACTTGCATTTAAACTAACTTCTTTTAGCCGTTCTTTCATCACTCATTCGCTCCACATGTCCCAAACCATCGTAAAAGCCCTTTCTTAATTTTGTCGATAATGCTTATCTCAGCCTTGCACTCTGCTCTAATTTCGACATTTGTTCACCTATCATACATAGTCTTACCACACATAGATCGCATTTCAACAGCATTCAGTCTACTTTCATCCTTCTTTTTCCAACACCACGCTTCACTACCATACATAAGGGTTGGTACCAGAACTCCGTTGTGTACTGCCAATTT
This sequence comes from Micrasema minimum, assembly GCA_022494985.1. NCBI lineage: Eukaryota > Metazoa > Arthropoda > Insecta > Trichoptera > Brachycentridae > Micrasema > Micrasema minimum. The sequence goes on along the minus strand of JAGVSP010001278.1, from coordinate 90,293 downwards.
ATTTCTTACACTTCTTATACTTCTTACTTTCTCTTATCCGCATCCAATGGTGCATAGGGCACTGCATTGGTGGTCACCAATTGCAGTGTATGCTGATCATTTTTATTAAATGAAGAAACGATGATCGGTCATAACGTTAAAAATGGGACTATTACTTAGATTTAATAATCAAATAAATCTAAGTAATAGTCCCATTTTTAACGTATTTCCCCTCTACAAGAATCCCCCCTCAAACTCTCTACCCCTATCCATAGCTCAGCCCCTCCCCAATCCATAGTTTCCCACCCCCACTACTAAATTAGATGCAACATTGTATTTTACTGTTAGTTTTGTATTAGCTCTGATGATGGTACGGTGGTACTGAAACTAGTTAGTGATAACTCAAATAAAAAGTGAATCAAAAAACAAAGTGATTTTTTATTTTATTTTAAAAAAGTTTACAATGATTTTACAAAGTTAATGGTGATAATATAAATAGCTTTTTATTTATCTATCATCTATCTATTAAGATGCCAAAATAATTACATATCAAGAGATTGGTAGTGAATTTCACCAATATATTAAAGTGAAAATTAGTTTAAACTTAGAAAACTATGCATTATTCACCGAGTTTATTTGTTAAATATAATATAACAATGGGGAAAAATGCATACTGCACCTCAGGTAAATGATTAAGGTGTCGTTCTCCACAGTAATTGTAATAATTCTCCATCAACACTAACTCGCATACCTTCTCTAAACATTCATTTTTTAAAATCCTATTAGAAAAGTTCATTTACATATTGAATCTATACACATATCAGTATTTTTTAACAATTCAAATTTTGTCAAGGGGGTAGAATCTATCGTCCATGCGCTCTGTACCTGCAAGACAAGAATCTATCCCCCTTCAAAAGTTATATCCGTTTACACATAATCCATAATTTATAATCTAAGTATATGATATTTTTTATATCATGTAAAAAAATAATAATAATAATAAAAATAATAGTGTTTATTCCAGCATAACTAAGCAGTTAATGCAATACTTAGTTAGCCATAGCATAGGTAGAATACAATACATATATATATTTCATAACTTAACAAATCATTAATTACAGTAAAAATAATAAAACTAAAAATAAGAGTTGTAATTTTAAGAAAAGAAAAAAATGTCAGTTCACTGGTTTGTTTGGACACACAACAATTACACTCCAATGCTGCCACATGTCCAATTCCCATCTGTGTTGCACAAGCTGTTGTGCTGATGATGAGGTTGGAGCCTTTTCATCACCTCTCCCGAAAGCCTGCAACTCGGTGTCCTCAGTAGCCCATCCCAGTGTGGTATACGTGCTGTAGCAAACATACCACTCGCGCTACATGACGGGTAATTTCATCAGGGCTCTATACCCATTGTTGTAGCATTTAAATTATGTTTAAAGTGAAGGCTAGAAAAAAAGCCCCACCATCCATGCACTTGGTAGCTGCAAGACGTATTTTGATTTAGCCTCTTTATTGTACAGCGTTCGTGAGGCGATTTCTCTCATAAATAGCGCTTTATAAATCATCCAGAAATAAATAAGGCTAATTTTATATGTATCGCAACGATCTTGGACTGGTAGTGAAGTGTATGACTGATCACCTTACCTTCATGTGATAAAACGATCAAGGTACACTGCACTTAGTGTACCGATGCAGTGCCCTATGCACCATTGGAATTGCGTATTATGGAAACTAGTAGTATTTATAAGAACTAAAAAAAAAAGTGAGTGTAGAGTAATCTATCTATACATAATAATAATATAAACAATAAAAAAGGTACGATCATATCCATACAACGATTGAGACCATGGAAAGGAATATGGCTATCTCAGGTTTTATACAACTGACTGGCTGTCATTGGCTGGGCTAAGTGCCACCTTGACGAATTACAACATTCCTCATCATGCCGCGCCTACAATCTAGTAACCATAATATTATATATTATATATGTACCTATCTGGCAATCATTTTCGGAATTTGTAGGTTAACCCTTAAGGTACTGTGTTTGAAACGATCCACGGCATCCGGGGATGTATCATTAAATGTTGACATTACTTGGTGAAATCATCATCATCATCATACCATATCCGCTCCCTAATGTGGAGCATATGGAATCCATAAACTGCCTGTCAGGCCAAGCGATCTGCCACAGCTCCGTGCAGCCCTCCTCAAGTCAAGTCCACGCCCACCCATGACGCAAAGCTGCCGAAGAACTGTCACAGTGGACGACCAGGACGCCGAGAACCCTGATGCCTTGTAAAATAGGCAAGCATGGTGGCGGGCTCTCGGGAGGTAACGTAGTATATGGCCCAGCCCACCGAAACGCCCTCGCCGGATGACAGTAGATACAAGGGTTGCCTCTTTGTTCCTTACTAAGTCAAACCACCGCACACCGATAATTTCTTCTATAACACCTGTTCTCTAACTCAGAGGTCTGCTATCTTGGGATGCTGGTTAGGTGCCACGATTCGCAGCCATAGAGGAGAACAGGTGTGAAGCAGGCGTTGTAAAGGCCGGCATTTTTAGTTTTAACCGAGTAAACATCCGATCTCTGACCAGCTTGTTTTTTTTACCATAAACCTGTTAATTTTATGAACTCTGCCGTTTTATTATCAGTGTGTGGTTAGTAACTCTGTCTGTAATAATAACTCATTTAAAAAAAAATATAAGCTGAAAAACACAAAAAAAACATATAGAGTTTAATGCTAAATAACGATTGTTCGTAATGAAATTTTCTGAAACATCCGAAAAAAATATTTTGACAGTCATTCCCTACAATAGCTAGATGTTCGCAAAAAAAAGGCTCCATTCAAAAAGATTTGATTGAAGATTAGCCAAATTTCAATTTTGATTATTTACAGAGATATTCTTTATTTAAGATGAAATTTTTACATCGCGGTTCCTCATCACCGCAAGGCTAAGGTCAAATAAAGATATAATGTAACTTGATTCGTCGTTTACGCATCCGAGTTTTTGCTGCCATCTATTGAGAGAACTGCAAACTAGGGATTTGGGGCATTATGGTGAAATTTCTTGATGGAAGTTATTGTAATCAATATAATATTTAAAAACTGGTTGACACTTTAATTCACTTTAGTTTTTGACACCAATAACCGGTTTCACCGCTTCCGCGGCATCATCAGTGGATTAAAGTGCCACCAGTTTTTAAATATTATATTGTACAAAACTTGGTAGACATCCTTTGTGATTCTCTGATTATATCTGTTGAGTCATCAATAATGATTAAACCTACATTTGGTCCTTTAAGATTTGAATACACTCAAATTTTGTTAGATAACATATAAGTCTCGTTACTTAAAATGTATTTAAATACCTTGACATTGAATCACATTGCCGCAAATAAAACAAATTGCATAAATAAAGAACCAATTGAACTTATTAAACGCAATTATTTATTTTTTATTATGTAATAGTTGTTGCTATTTCAGCATGGTGCAGGTGTCAGCATTTATTTTGTTATAAACTAATGCGCACTTTACGTACGCAAGTATTTATTTTTGGTGATTTGCCGTTTATAAAAAATAGAATATGTATTTTTGCAACTGACAAACTGTATTTGATTCTCATGTTCATATTTTGTTATATTTTTTAAATGTATTTTTAACTATTGTTTTTCTTACAAATAAAATAAAAAAAAATATTATTGGCCAATAATTGTATAATTGTTCCACAAATAGACTATTGCTCATCTATATTATACCTTAGTTATGAAGGAGAGCTAAAAAAATTCGCAAAACGAAGCCATGCGAATCATATTGAAGTGCAGTAGAAGAACAAACATTAAAAAAATGATTTAACTCTTGAATATTATGTCAGTAGACCAAAGAATTAAAATATAATGTTGCTAATGCAATTAACAAAATTGTTAAAGGGATAATTGCAAAACAAATTAAAAAAAAAACGACTTTTTTCATAAATATGCAACAACAGGTTCAAAAAATATAAGATTAGAAAAGAAAAGAAAAACTATGTCACAGAATTGTCTAATGTATTAAAATGTATGAGGAGATTCCAGATGAAATAAGAAATGAACATAATGTAAAGTAATTTAGGGTTAAATGTAAAAAAATTATGTGTGAAAAATATTAGTGTGGGTATTATATTATAGCTAAATTGAAAAATGTATAATGGTAGGATAAGAATAGTAATAGGGAAAAAAAAATTAAGTGTAATGTAATAGTATTAGTCTATGTAAAAATTATGTAGTACTAAATAAATATAATAATTTAAAAAAAAGGATTGAGACAGGTACAATAAAAAGTGTTTTTTTTAAATATATGTAAATATCAAAGATGATCAAATTCAATCATTCTACCTGTGGAAAAAGTCAAAAACTATGTTTATCTTGGTCACAAAATCACCATCGGCAGAGACAATCAGACCAGCGAGGTGGATAGGAGGTTAAATCTCTCTTGGGTGGGTTTTGGAAAGCTAAATTCCACATTCCGAAGCTCCATTTCCAACTCACTCAAGACTCGAGTATTCATCCAATGCATTCTGCCCGTCCTTACTTATGGCGCGGAAACAATGACTCTGACCAAGCAATCCTCTCATAAGTTGCAAGTTGCACAGAGGAGCATGGAGAGGATTATGCTTGGAATAACATTAAGAGACCGAAAAAGGAACGATTGGAGCAGACAAAGGTCTGCGACGTGGTGGAGCGAATTGCTTGGTTGAAGTGGAAATGGGCCGGTCACATAGCCAGAATGACGGACGACAGATGGACGAAACGCGTTCTGGGGTGGAGACCGAGGAACCAGAGGCCTCAAGGACGTCCACCGCTGAGATGGGTGGACGACATCAGGAAGTCTGCTGGAAGACAGTGGATGGGGACGGCGCAGGATCGGGAGGAGTGGAGACGGCAGGGGGAGGCCTATGTCCAGCAGTGGACCTCAACGGGCTGAGATGATGATGATTTGCTTTTTGTTTTTTGGAATTATCTGTGTTATGTTTTTTGTCTTCTCCGACGTTTCGGCCACCGTTGCAGGCACCATATTTAGTGTATGATGTAAAATATGGTGTGTTTATTTACTTATTTGTACCGTGTCGCTGTCGTATTATACGTTTTATGTGGCGGTCGTGTATCCAAATAATTGTAAATTTCAGCTTTGGACACAGAATTGATAGTTTTCTTAAAGTTATTTAACGAAATAGCTTACCATAAGCTATCCTTTCTCCGATGCTCGGGAAGAATGAGTAAGCAGGCTAGACCGGGGACAGTTGAAACATTTTTTCTTCTCTATTTTTTTTTCTCATCTGTTATTAGAAATTTCTAAATTATGAAATTACTGAAGTACATTTTAGTTGGCTTTAAATTTATATTCTTAATTTGACAAATATCTATAAATCCACTAGATATTCAATGATATTCTGATGCTTGCGTTGTGTAGGGAGTTGAGTAAAACACTCAAGTTTTTATAAGGAATAATTGAAGTTTTTTTATTCAAACTAAATATTTTTTGGTCCAGTGGCCTTTCCGCTCGACGTTCTACCCAAGGTTTAATTTAAAGCTTTCTGCGAGTTCCCAAGTCAGGTCCGCGTCTTATAGGTCTGACGTTAGCTGTTGACGAATTGAAAATCACATTCGCCACTATCAAAATACAGTTGGATGAACTCTCTAAGGATACAACTGTGGTTCAATGTCTGTTTTTTTATTTTGGTGTTGTGGGATTTTATAATTCTTTCCTATTAATGCCACCCTGTCACTTAACATTACACTCTTCATCTTTTTCCCGTGGCTATGTCCCGTTTAGAGACAACGCCAACGCATTCTCCGAGTGTCGCCTCTTCCATTGGCCACTTTTTTGGTGTTGTTACCTAAGATAGTTTATCCAATAATTTTGTTTTATGATTGGTTTTCTTTATTATTTAATTAGAGCTAAAACAGTGCTGAGTATAGCTATTGAGTAACAATTTAAGCACAACAAAACCTAACACGTTTACGAAATTAAATGTTTATTTTGAGTAGTATATTTGTGTGTTGATAGTTTTGTCACATAATAAATCCTTCTAGATAACTATTCCCGATACACTACTTTGTAAGTAATAAAATGCGGAATAAGGAAAACATAGAAAATAAGAAATAATAGTGGCAAAAATTTGTTGTTATTAAATTCTAGTGCCGCTATTTGGACCCATGAATATACAAAAGAGGTTTTGTCAGGTACATGTGTTATCACTTAAAAACTCGAATATAATACTGACGATATCCTCAAAATGCAAAGAACATCACCTACTTTCTTTAATAAAGCGGACGTGAAAATAGCCGATATAGTTTTTCTATCAAAAAATAGCCTCTGGAGCATTAGACTCTCCGGTATACCTATCTAAAACTTTCCATAAATATTCCCGTAAAACCCTTCGCAACATATATTCTTTATACCCCTCTGGTACACACTAACTACAGAAAAAAATCCTATATATGGCGAGCCTCCAATAACTTCAATAAATACCCTAAAACTTTGAATATGGACTTATTTAAGGATATAACCATAGTGAAGTGCGGCGTTTGCTGTCCGAGTGTAATATCACTTGTTGAGTTAGCATTTGTTTTTTTTTTTCTCATTTTTTGTCTTATTTTTTTCCTAGTTAAATCTTACGATGTGAACATTTTTCTTTCTTTTTTATCTTTGTTGTTACTACCTATGAAAACCTGTAATTGGTCCTACTCTGTTTTGGACTGTTGGTTATCCATGTAAATAAATAATAAATAAATAAGAATTCCAAAATATGACGCAAAATTCAACTATGGATTATAAATGGAATGTTCAAGTGGAGACTACCCAGGCATTTGCTGGTCTTTTACACCTAATGTCGGAGAAGAAGGAAGGCTTTCAAGGAAATGGGTGTGCATGGAGAAAAGAAAATTCTCATTTACACAAGAGAAGGCGATCTATTACTGTGGAAATTCTAACTATCGCGGCAACGCGTACCGGTTTTATAAACATCCGTTGTAACGTTAAGCTCTACCAATTGCGTAATCTTCGGTCCAAAATGTACTGGCCTACTACTGATTCGTAAACCAAGTATTACTAAACGGATCGCCGCTTGAGTGACAATGTATCCTATCGACCTTTTATAGTGAAATTGATTTTTTCAATGCCGTATTGTTAAGAACTTAAATTCCGCGTTTACTGCTGCTGTCTAATTTTCTGAAATAAACCTTTATTGTCATACAAATAAAAGACATCCGAAAATATTATTGGTAATGACGACTTATTCCTACAAATTTGTAATTACGTTCCTCTATCTCCCGAGTTAATGTCCTATATGCAAGTTGGTTTTTCTAAATTAAAACCTAATCGAGGAAAAAATTCCATATTGTTTTTGGGTTTATTATAAAATCTGTAGATTCTTAGTCAACTAATATTCTACTTTCCCCTTACCCAATAACAACACATGTGAGTTATAGGGCACTTTTTATTTCACGGGAAAATAAATGAAGTGTATGGTATATGAAAATGTCACGCTCCAGGTAAAAAAATAAACGTGAAATCTGATATTTTGGAATAAATTGTGCCACCAAAATTAGGCACGAACCAGGTCATTGTATGGGCCTGATTCCATTATCGAAAATTTTTTGTTATGTTATGGGTAACATTACAGAAACCCTTGTATATGGCTCAATATGGATCTTAAACAAAAAACTTAGCACTAAACACGCGCGGTGGCAACTTATTCAATCTCCACTTACTATACTCTATCTCCATTGTCATTAATTTTCCGGGCATCTTTTCTCTATCTCCATTCTTATAAAGTTGAAAATAACGTGTCATTAATATGTTTTATTTAATATTTTTAGTTCATCGGTTCAATCTTGACTTTAATGAAGGACCTTGCGTCAGTATACGAAAGTAGACTAAATAGACTTGTAAGTAAAAATACTGGGGCCAAACGTTAGTTGGCGGGTTTAAACCCGAGTACCCCACTTTGGGGGGAAAAACCAAATGAAAATGATAGAACCTCTTTGTTTTTCTAAAAAAATACCTAAACAGGGGGTTTTTTCATTTTAAGCAATTTTTTAATTCGGGTAAACATCCTTTTTCCCAATCAAGATAACAAATGCTTCCCCCAAGCGACGGCCCCATCTCCCGGATCCTCCCAAAGTAAGCCCACGCCCCGCAGCCCCGCCGAATTGAAACAGTGGACCCCAGGGACGCCGAAAATGATGCCTGTAAAATAGGGGGCTGGCTAAGGGCCTTGGGGGCCCAAACGTAAAAAAACCTACCCAGCGAACGCCTTCGGGGATGAAATAGATACCGAGGGTTTGCTGTGTTGTTGCTCCCCCTTTGGTTTTCAAGTAAACCCCTCCCCAAATATTTTTGAAAAATTAGGCGATTTGATTGTTTTAAAATAACAAAAAAAATTTAAATAAAAACACTGGGTGTATTTCCAATAAGTTATTTATTTCCCCAGTAGGTAGATGATCCTTCCGTACGTAGAAAATGTCAATTTTTCACAAAACGGTTTCCCCAATGATTTCCCCATGCCCTCAGGGGGTAAGGGAGAAGTAGTCCTTAGATAGAATTTTTAAATAATTTTTTTTTCAATTGGGATTACTCGGTTTTCCCAAGTTGTTAAGAAGGTCCTATTTATATTTCAAACCTTCCTTTTCCCCACCAAAAGGGCATGGGCATGTATTGGTAAAACAAGGCGGTTTTTGTATTTTTTTTTCTAAAGGGTAAGATGATAATTCGTATGAAAACAATTTTAAAAAAATATTTATGTTGCCCCGCTAGGGAATAAACCCCGCACCTCATGACGGTACCCAAAGGGGGGGGGGGGGGGGGGGGGCCCCCCCAATGCTAGAGGCGGGACAACTTCCCCCATCGAAAATTTTTAAAAATACTTTTTTTATTTTAATAATGAAAAACTATTTAACCTTTTAAACTATACAAAAATTGCGAGTTTTTCTATGATATCAAATCATTTTATTTGCATTTAAAAGGCCCCATGCGTACAAAAGAAAAACTTTTTATATTTATATTATTGGATTTTAATGTTTAGTTTAAATTTTTAAACTTACACGGGAAAAAAAAATGTGTACAAACTTGTGTAGTCAAAGCGTAGTACAAAAAGGAATTAAAAACTTTTAAATTGAACTTGAAAAAAAAAATTTCTTCTAAAAAAAAGCTTTTTTACTACGCAGTTTAAGTAAAATTGCACCAATTTTTTTTAAATGCTTTTTTTTTTTTATTTTTTTTTGTTTTTGCAACATTTGAAAAGTTTATCAAAAAAAATTATTCAATAATTTTCCGAAAACAAGGGTCAAAAAAAAAAAATTTCATAATCACCCAAATTTTAAAAGGGGTTTCCCGCTTGTACATCGAGGTTTTGTTTCAGACTAAGAATTAATAATTTTTTTCAAAAGAAAAATTAAAAATTTTTTTAAAGGGAAAAAATTTCCAAATATTTGCAAAAAAATTTTTTTCAAAATTAAAAATGAAAAAAAGATTAGAAAAAAAACCTGTTACGAATTTTTGTTGGGGGAAAAAATTTTTGGGAAGCCAGTTAATTTTAAAAATGCAAAATTTAAAATTTTTTTGGGGTAAGTTTAAAAATTATGTGTAAAAAAATATTTATTTTTTTGGGTAAAATGAAAAAAAAATGTTATTTTAAATTCTTATTTAAAACAAAAAAAAACAATTTTTTTCTTATTTTAATAAAAATAAATTTTTCTTGGGGGTTAAATTGGATTGCAGGCAGTTTTTTAAAACGTATTTTTTTGAAAATAAATCCCTTAAAGATGTAGGAAAAATTCCAAAAAAAATTTTTGTTTTTTTGAAAAGGGAAAAATGTTAATTGTAAAAAAAATATTTTAAAAAAAAATTTTTTGTTTTTATAAATATATGGGTTTTTTTAAATTAAAAATAATAGGTAAGATGTTAGGAAAAAAAAAATTAAAAGGAATGAAAAAAATATTTAGTCCTTTTCATTTTAACCCTTGCACCCATTTTTACGGGTTTTCTGCATTTTTTTGGCAAAAGGGGAGTAAGTATTGGCTTTTGGGGTCTCCCTTCCGCTCCATTTCGGCCTGCGATGCGACAGCCACGGGTTGGGCCCTGGCCCGACTGGCCGAGGAGAGCTTCCCCGTACCCGGGCGGGGACGGGGGGCTTGCGAGAGAGCATGCAGAGAGAGTAGTTGCGAGCCGCGGAAGGGCTCAATTTGGGGCGTTTGACCCCAAGGGGCCTGGCATCTGGAGTGTAAGAGGGATGGGCTGAAAAATAAACTTTTTTTTTGTACCCCGCAACGTTTTCTGTGTTTGGGGGGTATGTAGTGTCCCAGAAAAAGATGGGTGTAGTGTGAGATGCCAAAATGCGTTTGTCCCCCCTTTTTTCCCAATCCCCCCCCCTGAATGTGGGCTGACTTCGTTTTGGACTGGTTCCTTTCGAGGGAAGGGATGCGTTGTGTTCGTCCCCCTTTCGGGTGGTTATGGACCCTTTCTTTTCGTCCCTGGGAAGTTTTTTCTTTTGTTGTTATTTTTTTTTTTATAGTGTTTTTTGTGTAAAGATTAAGTTCTTTTTTTTATTTTTTTGTTTTATAGACCCACTATTTGTAAAAGTTATTTTTTCTGAATAAATTTTAACGGGGATTGAGGGGTAACCTAAGGGGGGGGGGGAAAATTTTTACCCTCCCCCCCCCCCAAAAAAGCATAGAGTAAAAAATTTTTGAAAATTTTTTTCCCCTTTTGTGCAGTGAAAGAAGTCCCCCCGGATTAAACAGCTGCGGGGGGGAGGTGGGTTCGTTATCCCCCCTTCCCCCCCCATTGAGACCTAGGGAGCACGGGTGGGTGTCGGGTGAGGGGTGGCGGGGGGGGTCGGTCTCCACACCCTTGTAATTCTAATAAATTTAAGATCGGGGGAAACTAAAAACCATGTTTAAATTTGGGGGGATTTGGGTTGGTTTTGGGGGAGGAAAAAAATGACAATTATAATACAACCGGCGGTGGGGGGGACAAGAAAAGCATTTTTTCGCGTACATAAAAGTAAAATCATCCCTATTTTTTTCACCCACTTTTAAAATCGCGGTTTGCTTTTTGAAAAAAACGGAGAGTTGGTGGACTGAAAAAAATAAAAAGTCTTTAAAAGCAGTTAGGGAAAAGGGGGGGCTTTCGTATAGGCTTGGAGCAGTGAATCAAGTCCTTTGGGGACCTGCACACCGCTCTCGCCCCTTTTTGCGGTTTCGGGGCGGGGGACTGCAGGGTAAAGAAAAGGCAGCCCGGGGTTCAGGTTTCCCAGGGTCCGGGTACTGTGGGGAGCCTGAAAAAAACGGTTTAAAAGTGAAAAAAAAAAAAAAATTTTTTTTAAAAATCCCTTTATTGACAAAAGGTTTTTTAACTTTGCTCCCCCGGAAAAGTTTATATTTTTTATTCGGGTTTTTTTGATGGGGATAAAAAAAAGTATGAATTTCCCTTCTATCCCAATTTTTACATCCCCAAAAAAAATTTTTAAGGAAACGAAATGAAATTTTTAACCCGGGTTTTAAAAAACATTTTCCTTTTTTCCTAAAATTTTTTCTGTTTTTTTTTCATTCCTGAAAGGGAAAATTTTTTTTACATGGGGAAAGAAAGAAGATAAAATAAAAAATTAAACTTTTTCCCCCAGTAAACCCCGAAATTTTTTTAGGTTGGGAAGAAATTAATTTTGGGGTAAACCCCTGCCCAAATTTTTTAAAAAAAATCCTAAAAAAATCGAAAATATTAAGGATTTTTTTTTAAAATGTTTGGTTTTTTTAAAATTTTCTTACTTAAAAAATTCCCCGTGGGGGTTTTTTTATCGGCCCCCGGGTTTTTCTACGTTTAGGGGCCCTTGAAATAAAATTTTTTAACCTCTTCATTTTCTTTTTTCCGCCGCAAAAAAACAACTAAAAACCCTTTGTCTTTTTTTGTTCGCAGATAATGCTTATCTCGCCTTGCACTCTGCTCTAATTTTCGGACATTTTAATTTGTACAATCTATCATACATCGTTTTACCACCAATTCGTGTTGGCATTTTCAACAGAATTTCAAGTCTACTTTCATCCTTCTTTTTCAACCATTGCTTCACTACATATACATTAGGTTTTAGGTATTAGCAGAACCTCCGTTGTTAGTACTGCAATTTTTGCCTTCTTTCGATAGTGTTCTTATTTGCCACTATTCGATTTGGTACGAACACCATTTTTCTCTGTTTCCCAAGCATTTAAACCCTTTCTCACATGTCCTTTTATCACGGCACATTGAAGGACAAAAAAAAAAGATTCAATATTTATTTATTTAACATTTTATGAATATTTTAAGAAGAAGACGCTAGACGTAACTATCAGGGATACAGAGGTCAATTCCTGACGCAATAAAGATATTATTGTGTACTAATTAATAATGTACAGTTTTAAAAACATTCGAATAGAGTCCAGCATAATTTTTGGCTTTATTAATTTGTAAATGCCCTATGGGCGTAAAAAACAATAAAATAAATAAATAAACATATTTTTTACTTTTTATAAAATTAATAGTTAATGCTCACGATTTCGATACACAGAATATATTTATAAAAACAATAATTGAATACTAAGGCCTCGTTTACTACTAATCTCACCTAATGGATCATAGGGCACTGCATTGATACACGTGCATTATAAGCATACAAGTGAAGTGAATCTTGATCATCAAAAGGCCTCGTTGGGTAGTGCGCAGGCGCATTCTTTGGTCGATAATAATAACTTATCGTAAAAACGCATCACATCATGAGTAGGTACTAAACTGCAATAACCAAAAAAAGTTATCTCTGGGGAAATTGAAAAAATGCGATTTTTTAATTTGGTGCTGTTTCATTAAAACAACATTTTCTTTTTAACAACATTTTGAATGTTTACAAATACTCGTAGACAAATTACTGGATTATACCCATGCTGGGCTGACATCAGATATTATTGATATCACAACAGAGACAGAGAAACTCTGGAAACAAATGTGGGTTATCTAGGCGTTTACAGGGCTTACGACCTGTCATTGGCTGAGTTAAGTGGCCACTTGATTTACTACAACATGCCCCATCATATAACCATAACCATATATGACAAATTTTTGAAACTACTATATATTGAACTCGTCTTCGTAATGCCGCATTACCGAAATTTTCTATGCTGGTTTTATCTGTTGAGAAGATGTTAAGTTTTTTTTTTTTGCAAATCGGGAATGGGGAATGTTGTGGCCACTTAACCCAGCCAATGACAGGTGATTAGCCCTGTAAACGCCTAGATAACCCACATTTGTTTCCAGAGTTTCTCTGTCTCTGTTGGGATATCGATAATATTATTTACATTTTATTTCTTTATATCGTCCGTACAACGCCAAAAACTAGAATGAAAAATACGGTTTTAAAATATTAAGGTTTTAAGGCTAAAAGTAGTGCCTATCTTAAGATTGCTTTAATTATTATTTAAGTAGCATTATAATAACCAGATTGTAAGCTATGCAAATAACTACATTGTGTAATTATTAAATAAGTTTGTGATATAAATCCCCATTTTAAAATTCAACAACTTTAATGGATGTTCTGCATACGTGGTTTTGTCATTGACCGACGCCTGATGACGATATATATGTCTCGGCATGGGAAAGAGATAGGATCCATCGACTAATTTATTGTATCAATAATTATTCTATGATAAGAACACGTTTCTTAGACATAAATGTGGCTATCGGTGTGAGCTGTAGAATGGTACTCTCACTTTTTTTTAAATAGTGAATTTGAACCATGAATTTTTCTTCGAAATTAAAACTTACCTCCTGAGACGATCTAGTGCAGTATTTAACCCATGCATTCTGTTCCTCTCCCTTGCATTCGCTTTGTTTCTTCTTAACTTGATTTTGGTCGATCTGGATTTGTAAAAGTAACGATCGTTATTCCGTTTATGTATTCCTTTGTCACTGTCCATGGTAAATGAGTCGACTGGCTGTTGTTATCAACTGTGTGACGCTAATTTCATACTGATAACCACCTGAAAGGGATTCATAGAGGAAACTAGGCTGCGTTGAAGAAATGAAACAAAATTGTTTTCGGTTATACGGTTATATATTAAATTAAGATCTTCATCATATCAGCCCGTTGAGGTCCACTGCTGGACATAGGCCTCCCTCTGCCGTCTCCACTCCTCCCTCCACTGTCTTCCAGCAGACTTCCTGATGTCGTCCACCCATCTCATCGGTGGACGTCCTTGAGGCCTCTGGTTCCTCGGTCTCCACACCAGAACGCGTTTCGTCCATCTGTCGTCCGTCATTCTGGCTATGTGACAGATATAAGGTAAAATTTTTCCACTTCAACAAAGCAATTCGCTCCACCACGTCATAGACCTTTGTCTGGCGTCGGATCCAATCGTTCCTTTTTTCGGTCTCTTTGTTATTCCAAGCATAATTCTCTTTTTCATAATTCTCTTCCAAGCATAAACTTTTACGACACTGGTTGCTAGAAGGGTTGTTAAAGCCATTTTGGCCTAAATGAGTTTTGGCTTTTACTTCATTTTTTGTTGATCAAAAGGTCGATATAGAAACGACTCAAATTTCGAAGATATAAGGTAAAATATTTTCCATATATCACGCATATCCCAGTGAACATAAAAAAATGCTTTGCAATCTTCTCAACAGATGACACCAGCATAAAAAATTCTGTAAAACGGAACGACGAAGACGATTTCAATATATAGTAATTCCAAAATTCAAAAACGCACTGTGTTTTCTTTTGCGGCACCGTCGCCATACACATCATTCATCCTTCGAGCCGTTTCTGCAGCACTGGTGCCACGGTGGAACTCGTACTCGTAAATAACGCGATATTTCAGTTTTCCATTTTGTAAACTGAGTGACGAAAGCAAATGAAAAAACAATTGAGGAAAAAAACGATGAATTTTGATTTTCGAAACACAAATACTGTGCAAATAGCTGTATAAATTTTGAATATGGAATTCCTAACCAAAGAGAAGATATTTGAGATCAAAGATGCAAGTACGGCAAACGCCAATTTCCATATGTAAGGACCTAATATTATGTTAAATAGCTGTTGACAAGCTGGCAGGAGAAAGAATAGCTGATGCAAACTTTGCATCAGCTATTGTACATTATAATCAACTTTGCAATACAATATGTACATTTTGTTTGGAGATTATAACCTTGAATGTTCCTAAAACACATTGAACTTTTTTTTTCAACTCATTATCAAGTATGTTAAGGACTCTACAATAACATAGAAATTAAAGTAAATATTGCTATTTTTAGTAATAGTTGCAGGGAATTTGCAGTTGCAGGATTTTAATCTAAGTAGCTTCATGAAATAAGTTAACATGTAATTTTGTTATTATTTTATACATTACCTATACGAGTATTTTATGTCTTTCTGTAATTTGATGTACAATATAGATGTAATGATGCTGATGTGCCAGTTAAAAGTAAAACTCTCTAACATTGTTAATTTATCAATAAAAAAAAGAAATTAAATGCCTAAAGCTCTCCACATTACCCTTTGCAGGTATCGATTTCCACTCGCTTTGGAAACCTTTAATTTGGCTAAGCACAGTTATCTCATGTTGACTCTGAGCTTTCAAGTGCTAGATAATTCGAGCCCATTTTCTAATTATGATAAGTCCACAAGTAAGGTGTTAATACATGGCTTCACTATAACGCATTATAATTGGATATTATCGCACATTCAAAATTTTCCATGCATAAACGTTTTCATAATAAATACTTGGAGTAACGAAATTCTATGTACAAGCGGGAAACCAGTGAATCTACATAATATTTGGAATCTGAATTTTTTTTAATCGAGAAAATTTAGTTAAAAATATCAAGAAATATAATCTCTTTAGTCAAATAAATACTATGTTTTAGAAAAACAAAAGCAAAAAATTTATTTTTAGCAATAATTCGTACAATTTTACTAAATATACGATGAGCTTTGAAAGGAGATCAAAAATAAAAATTTTGTAGCTTAGATTTAAAAATCATATTACTGGATGGATGCTAAAGTCAAGATAGGCCGAGAAAGACATGGCATGTTTAAGTTTGTAAAACAAACACTTACGTGTGGTCATGATGTGTGTAAAGTGTGTATGTGCATGAGAAGATGTATAAATGTGGAGGAAGCAAGGTGAGTGCGCCAGGATAGAGTGGTGTGGCGTTCTATCATCTCTGCTATTCCTTTGGGGAAATGGCGTGAAGGTTTACCACCAAAAAATAAAATATGCAATCAATACGTTTGAATTTTTTCGCTATCGACTTTTTAAGTTTTTTTTAATAGTTGATAAAAAAAAGCCATAAAAGGATTTGAAATAAAACATTTTTTCGAAGACACATTAAAATAATTTGTGAACATTTCACGATTTGAAATGATAACTGAAATATAATAATAAACGTTTTTTCTGAAGCAAACCTTTATAATAATTATTTTTCCTCCCACCTAGGTACTTTTGGAAATATTAAAAGCACTGTACTGTTTAGGATTGAATCCAAGAAAAAACAGTTATAGTATTTTATCATAGATGTCTCTTTGGCTGCTTCATTTTCATTATTTTGTAACAGGGTACAATATCGGTTAACAGATGGGTGCTACAATTATGAATAGCGAGTCAAAATTTATAGCTACTAATAAAATAATTTAACTCGCTGAGATAATAGATAATCGAATTAATAAATAAGCTGAAAATTATTATTAAAAATCACCATAGGAAATAATCAAACATTATTTATATGGTTTTTCGAGATAAAGCCTAAATGTTTTTAAATAATATGTTTTTAAAATGTCTGGGACGGAACACGATTGGACGCACATTTATTTAGGTTTTGATATTGTCGACAGAACAAAAAAAAAAAAATATAATAATCATAAATCGTGAAAAGGAAGATATTTTTAAATGAAATTTTGAATTAAACTCGTTTACATCAGTGAGTATTCTCCTGTAATAACGTAAATATATAATTTATATATGTTATGTTTTTATCGTCAGAAAAAGATAAAGCAGTTTTTTTCATAATCGTAAAGGTTCCACCATTATAATATACTTAAGATCATCATATAGGGCCCGTTGAGGTCCACATGTGGACATAGGCCTCAACCTTTGCTAGTCTCACCTCTCCTCCTCCACGCAATTCAGCCAGACTAAATGTTGTCTACACCCATATCATCGGTGGAAGTCATTGAGGCCTCTGGTTCTCGGTCTCCACACCAGAACGACGTTTTCGTCTATCTGTCGTCCTCATTCTGGCTAATGTGACTGGTCCATTTTCACTTCAACCAAGTAATTCCTCTACCGTAAATCGCAGGCCTTTGTCTGGCGTCGGATCCAAGAGGTTTTTCACCGGGTCTCATTACATGTTATTCCAATGCTTAATCCTTCTCCTTGCTCCCTGGCTAATTGTTACTTATGTGAGGGATTGCGTGGTCGTGTATTTCGTTCCGCGAATTAAGTAAGGACGTGCAAGGAATGCATTGGTTCTTCGAAAAATCGTGTATGTGTGTGTTGGGAATGAGAGCATAGGAAAGTGGAGTTGTTGCTGGTCATAAGCCACAAAGTGGAAAAAAACCAAATATATAATATGAACCTACTAAATAAATTTTGAACTGCAAATCTTTCCCCAAACCCCATTTTATTCATTTGAAAATTCCTTGATATATCGACCTAAAAAAGATAAGTTATAAAAAAGCACTAACAACTGTAATTTTCTAAGGTTTCATATGTTAGAAAACATATATTTAATTGTCGTAGGGCAGGTTTTATAGTAATACCAGCGCAGAGCCTGCGGCGGGATTTCAAGGCGCCTTTTCTTTCACACCCTTTAAATCCCAAACGAAATAAAGGAAAGGTTTTGAATCGAAATTAATCATTTAACTGTTCAAATCTTTCATTGAGTGAAATTAAGGTAGTGTCCAAAAGACTAGAAAAAATCAACCAGCAGCTCAATCACAGATAACTATCGACGTAGTTTAAAAGCGTGCTAATCACGTGCTAACGCTAACGATTTGAGCGATCACAATGACATACCGTTCAATACCGCGATCGCTGAGCCGAGAATTGCCGATCTACGCTATATCGCGGCCTTACGTCAAACGTCAAATCATCGCGCTTGTCGGATTTTTAATTATGTCTGCTTTTCTCAATATTTGGCTTGCCGAAAACCGGCTAAATTATAATAAAGATTGAATGAAGATTTGTGCGAATAAGATATATCTCGGGAAATGGCTCGCGACTAGTATGCGCTCGTTTAATAATCCCGATCGATAACTTTTAACGCGTGTTCCATTGTGATCGAGAAAACGTTAAACATCCATGGGTAAGAAATCGTTATCACGTCGCTTATTACCGAGTCGGTACTGATCTGTGATCGAGCAACTGGCGCCCTGAGCGGTCGTCCAACCGCGCGCTACCCTAACGCCGCGCCGCTACTGATTGTCGTTATCGGTTGTCGTCACCGGAGGCGACGCGTCGCGTTGTGGCCGTGGGTCGTACATCACATGTCACAACTCACAACACGTCGCGTCGCGTCACGGGGCCTCATAAAACCGATATTATGTCACCTTGATAAATTTAAGCACAATATCCAATTAAAATTTTGGTATAAATTTTTCAACTTGGTTGTAATAATTCTGCTTTTCATTAATTTGATCTTCTGTAAAATCAACACGAATATTTTTTGTTTACAAGTATTACGAGACATTCAAAATGTTTTAAAAAAAATCTTATAAAAGAATAATGGTTGAGAGAATAGCAATTTAAAGGGGTTATCTTACGGTGTTTCCTAGTAGGTGTCACAAGTCAGTGAAATTCTCGAAATACCTAATAATAGTAAATAACTCAATAGTTAATAATTTCTAGTATATAACATGAATTTATTTTAATTGACGGATAATATGGATATGATATCAAATACAGTCGTCATGGAGAATGTTGTAACACATCAAGTGGCCACTTAACCCAGCCAATGACAGATCCTAAGTCCTGTTAATATCCTTAATCCCTTCCGAAGTTCTCGTCTCTGTTAAGTTTCAATTGTGAAAATACCAACTAAAATAAAAATCGGTCCAGTGTCAAAATAAATGTCCTAAGCATATTAGAATGTCCAAATCCCGTTTCCATAGTATTAAAGTCTTGATTGGTACCTGCATATACATGGTGTAACAAAATTCGTAGTACAACCTGAAAACTGGTGAATCTGCATCATATTTCGAGTCGAATATGGAATATGACTTTAATCTGAGCTTAAAAAAATAAAATATTCAGTTTAAGTAAAATCGTACAAATTCATATTAAAATGCAGTTTTTGATTTAATTTATTTTTATTTGTTCGAAAATGATAATGATAACGATTTGCAAAAAAATATCCAAAAAAATCAAAAAAATCAACTTCTTAATTGATTTTCTCGAAAACTATGGGTCAAATAAAAAAAAGTCTACAAAATCGACTCCAAATATGATGTAGATTCACTGGTTTCCCGCTTGTACATCGAGTTTAGTTACACCTTGTATATAATAATAAAATAGGTATATAATAATAAAACAAAAAATGGTTGCCTTTCAACTGATTGAAGTGTTGCTATGTAATTATTTAAGATAGGTAAACAAATTAAAAAATAAGGAATCCTCTCAATAACTTCCGAATATTTTATCGTCTCAATTTCTTATTCGTCTAGTGGAAGAATATTATGACGTCACAGAACTCAATTTAAACTTTGTATTTTGCGAAGTGTCTTGATAAAGCCATTTTGCGACGATCATTTAACTTTTATTATTCACTTCCCCCGTAATTTCCACGGTTAAAAACTTTATTTTTCGCGAAACGTGATCTGTCAGCTTTATTTTAATATTTAACCAACATGTTTACGCAAATAGCCATCGTCTTTTATGAAATAAAACAGTAGTTAACAATAATATTTATGTTATTTTAATGTAGATAAGATGTTATTTTACTAACACAGTATCGTTTTATACTTCAAGTGGATTTTTGTGGTTTAGCGTACCTAAGTATGACGAAATATTATGTTTTATACTTTAAATCTGTTTTCAAAAATTTATGATAGAAGTACTGACTTTGTACGGTAGTTATTCACTAACTAAAAAAGCAAGTTATTTAAGTTTTTGTTGTGAAGACGAAATTTTTGCGATCAGCAGAACACTTATTTAGCGAATCTTAATGTTTTTTATTTTGTATGAAAGTTGCCTAGCAAAGTAGAACATAACTTACTAACTAACCATCGATAGAACGCCATACCACTCTATCCCGGCACACTTCCCTCGCTTCCCCTACATTCATACATCTTCTCATGCTCACACGCAGATTATTCCGACTTTTCACATGTCCACCTTCAAGTACTTGTCGTCCTTGATCATGCCATGTCTTTCTTGGCCTTCCTCGGCTTCCATATCCTTAAACATAAAATCTAGTTTAATCTATCTTGTAGCAATATTATCGCACATTAGAAAGAATAGGGCCACGAGTGAAATTTTTTTTGGGTAAATTGACTTAAGTACCTATGCCATCCGATATATATAATATTTATAATTTTGAGAATATTTTTTAAAATAGGGTCCCATGAGCTAAATGTTATAGAAAGAGCCTTTAATAAATTTGATGTGTCCTTTTTGAAAGTAGCAAGTTTAATCAATAAGGCCTCAACTGATATAAGGTCACATTGCAGTTGTGGCCTTATTGTACTTTTCAAACGATAATCGCCAAATATTTGTTTTTAATCATATGGCCACAAGTACTAATTTGTTCTGGAAGTGTTAAGAAGGGGAGATTTATGACTTTTACCTTAAAGTTCAATTTATGTGCTAAATAATGTATAAAAATCACAAGCGTCAGATAAAAACTCGATTAATAGTGATTTTTTAAACATTTTAATTCTGTTAACTCGAAATCAATAAATTTGCAATTGTGGCCCCAGTTTAACCTAAATCAGGATCTTCAAATTTTTCAGCCATATGGCCATACTGATTACTCCAGTAAGGGCCAAAACCGTTTTAATTTCCTGGACATCTGGTCGTCAAAAGAGGAAATAGGCAGTACCTACCCTCTATAATATTCGCTCTATATATTATGCTTTTCTGCGTATTATACTAGACTTTTCATTAATTTTTACCTGGCAAGTAAATGAAACCGAATTGTTATAATTCTGTGGTTTTTTATCCAACTTATCACAGCACCAATAACTACAATAATAACAACGATAACAACAATAACAACAATAACAACGATAACAACGATAACAACAAAATAACAACAATAACAACAATAACAACAATAACAACAATAACAACAATAACAACAATAACAACAATAACAACAATAACAACAATAACAACAATAACAACAATAACAACAATAACAACAATAACAACAATAACAACGATAACAACGATAACAACGATAACAACAATAACAACGATAACAACGATAAACAACAATAACAACAATAACAACAATAACAACAATAACAACAATAACGACAATAACGACAATAACAACAATAACAACAATAACAACAATAACAACAATAACAACAATAACAACAATAACAACAATAACAACAATAACAACAATAACAACAAATAACAACAATAACAACAATAATGACAATAACAACAATAACAACAATAACAACAATAACAACAATAACAACAATAACAACAATAACGAACAATAACGACAATAACAACAATAACAACAATAACAACAATAACAACAATAACAACAATAAACAACAATAACAACAATAACAACAACAACAACAAATGACAACAATAACAACAATAACAGCAGTAACAACAATAATATAAGCTATTAGCTGTCGCGACCGGATTCATGCATCATGGGCTGAGCGCGGACGTGGCCCTCGGGCCGTAGTTTTGGCTGTTTTCTGCGTAACTACGTTCAATGGTTTTAATAGGAGATGATGATGGATTCTAACCACCAAAGTGATGAACGTGAATCGATAAACACTACACTACGTATTTCAAACCAAATTATTACTACCTACTAATATACCAGTCAACATAAAATTATGTTTTTATGGAGTGGGTTGCATTAACTGCACTTCGGGGAATAATGTTGGAATATAAAATAGAAATGCTTTGAAAATATATCTGCACAATTATCCCCGATTTATAATTAGTAATTATTGAGTAATTAGCAAACAATCCAATAATGTAAACATTTTAAGGGTGTAAGGAATACAGATGTGAGGCAACGGACACGGCAACCCTTGGTATCTGCTGTCATCCGGCGAAGACGTTTCGGCTGGCTAGGCCATATACTACGGATGCCTCCGAGAGCCTTAACCATGCTTGCCTATAGGCATCAGGTTCTCGGCGGCCTGGCCTTCCACTGTTGACAATTCGTCGGCAGTTTGCATCAGAGCTGCGGGACGCGGACTTGACTTGGGAGGATGCTGGCGGCCGGAGGCAGCTTGTGGAATCCATATGCTCCACATAGGGAGCGGATATGATATGATGATGATGATGATGTTTAAAATTGTATTATTTAATATTTGAAATCACTATGGTAATATATTATATCAGTATTTACCTATTCAAACGTAGGTAATCGTTCCCTTATTATTTTATATTCAAAGAGTTTTTCTGAAAGTTTCAGTCTCTCTACAAATGGAATCGCATTGTTTTAATTTAGAATCGATTTAGAAGTAAATTCGTATCTCAGGCGCCTTGTTATTTATTAACGCCAACCAATTTCAGTCCTGCGGTTTTAGCCGATATTTTGATAATGAATTCTGTCACTAGGCTCATACATAGATAGATATAATACATCAGTGTACAAACAGAGTCTTGTTTGAATTTCAACGTACCTACTAATGTAAGTAAATATAATTAAATATTATAATTAGTTTTTTTACGAAAACTGTTGAGTGTTTAAAAAATATCAAATTATTTATTAAACTATCATATCTCCTTAAAGTGACCTTTCGTAGAATCCCCGAATGTTTATTATATTGGTAAGTTGACTTAAGCGCACTTCTATACGGGACAGAAAAATCTGTCTCATCACAAACTTTATTTTCATTGTTGCAGTTTTCTGGTTCAAAAAACTGTACAGCTTTTGTCAAAGGGTCTTTTGACCTATCACATGACTATCAGCGCCTATAAAGCTCTTAAAAATGAGAAACTTATAATTTGTTTTTTTAGTTTTTCATAACGACGTTCAACAGTGTCAAGCAATACTTCACGCCGACAGCTCAATGATTTCATACAGTTTTTGCCTTTTATTACGGGACTGTTTGCAAACTGTACAATGATAAGCCCACACCTTTCCCTAGCTGACTTTAAAGACTATTGAGTCTTTTTTCAGTCCATGACCTACTCTACGGTTTTTGGCAAACAAGCTAAACCGCGATTTTAAGATTGTTAGTCTGATATATTAATATACGGTTGATCTTTACGATTATGTACTGCGAACAAATGTCTTTCAATTGTTAATCCTTCCACTTGTCACGTCTCGGTCTTAGGTTTTTTATTTGTCATTGTTCTCCATCACCCAAAACAAACCAGAAAATGTCGGCCCAAATTAACAGTGGTAGGGATTGTTAGTTTCCTACCCCGATCTATTATTTATTAGTAATTACAACCCACCCGTGTGGAGACCGGTTATCACGCCTCGACAAGGCCCCACCACATACCTAGACACTCACCCGTGCATTCCGCGGTCTAGGGTCTGCAATGGAAACTGTACAGTTTTACTGGTACCGTAAAAAGTGCAGCTTTCTTTAAACTCATCATCATTCATATCCATATCCTTAAACGATTCCATAAAACTGCCTTCCAAGCACGGGTTGCAAGCTCCCGTTGCATTTTACCCAAGTAATTTTCTCGTCTCCGCAGCTCTCTTGTCCGACGACTTGTTCACCAGTGGACTGACGACAGGACGCCTGAGAACTGGATGCCTTGTAAATGGATAGCAAAGCATAGTAAAGGCATGAAAAATTATTTGTTTTTTTTTATTTTTAAAAGCGAATGCAGAGTTTTCAGTATTTTTTTTGTGATTTCTGAAACCATCCAAACTCGATCCTCAGAGGCGGGGGTTGATAATTGGGTTGATTGGAAAACCCAAATTTTGCTCATGACCTGTTGTAATTTTTTATACAATGGACATTTATATTCATCAATAGAAACTGCAATATTCTTACCATATTTCAGTTTTGGTTTTTATAAAAAAAGTTTCCACAAATTCGCCTTAATATGATTCGATTTATTTTACAATTATGGACACAGTATTTGAGATAAAATAATAACAAACCTTGACGAATTTCAGTCGCGAGCGGTAGCGTGTTCTAAGACGTTTTCTTGATTATTTATAAGGATAGACAGCTTCTAAAATAAATATCTTTATAATAACAAAGGAAGGGGAATTTTATTTAGTTTGAAATTAATGTTGGAAGCACTCACTTTGTAGTTTATTCATTATAAACTATTTAAATGAAAACATTTTGTTTTTAACTACTTTTTGTTATTTTTTATTAAAACTCCCGACCGGTTTCGAAACAACACGTGTCTCTTTGTCAAGGGTACAAGAATGAATGAAATTGGATAATGAAGTAAGTTGTGTCAGTGCATATGTTCAATGGTCAGGTCTATTGTTTGTCTAAGGTTGAGAGATGAATGGATGGGTGGGTAATTTATGGCTTTTTTTTTATTTTTATGGATTAGATATTTTTAAGTTAAGAAGGGGGCTGTAGGAAATATTATTTATTTGATTATTTATTAAGTTGCGATTATTATTTAAAGACTTTTTTTTTCAAAAATTTCTAAATTGTCTAATTTTAATAGTTTATGTTCTAAAATTAAAACAGTAACGACAGTGATGCCACATATATTGGAAAAACAAAGAGAAACATAAATATTCGATTAAAAGAACATTTGCGTTGTTTATCTAATAATAATTTTTCAGAATTTGCGAACCATTTAATAGAAAATAATCATAATTTCAATAAAGATACCGGGCTAAAAGTGTTACATGTAGAACATAAACTATTAAAATTAGACAATTAGAAATTTTTGAAATAAAAAAGTCTTTAAATAATAATCGCAACTTAATAAATAATCAAATAGATAATATTTCCTACAGCCCCCATCTTAACTTAAAGATATCTAATCCATAAAAAAAAGTCATAAATTACCCACCCATCCATTCATCTCTCAACCTTAGACAAACAATAGACCTGACCATTGAACATATGCACTGACACAACTTACTTCATTATCCAATGTCATTCATTCTTGTACCCTTGACAAAGAGACACGTGTTTGTTTCGAAATCGGTCGGGAGTTTTAATAAAAAATAAAAAAAGTAGTTAAAAACAAAGTGTTTTCATTTAAATAATTTATTTAGTTGTTTATCAAAGCTATAAGGACAGAAAACTGTACAGTTGCTTGTGCAGTTTACAAACTGTCCCGTATAAAGCGAAAACTGTAAGGAATATTGAATGGTCGACGCGACGAGACGTTTCCCTGATCTGACTGTAGATATGCACATATCGAATGCTTTCAAAAACGTAAAAAACAAATAACATATATTTAGATTATAAGCAATGTTAACAATTTTCTGTGTGAAAACACGATAATAACTTTCAATCGCCCTTAAAAAAAAAACATATTTAGCGAGTCTTTTGACAGTCTGTTTAGTTTTCTGAACAAGAAACTGTACAGTTTTCGGTCCGTATGTGCGCATTAGTTGCAAAGCAAAACAGTTTAAATGACAGACTTATTTGTAAATAATGAATTTTGGACCGAAAGCGTAAAAAATTGAATTAGGAAATTTATTACTTTATTTCTTAATTTTGTTAATATTTTAAATTGTAATATTATAATAATAATAATATGGTTTTTAAAACTATGAAATAAAATATTAAAAAAAATAAATTCCTTACTCACAGGTAGTTATTTATTGACTAAATCTAATTTAGATGTGTTTTTTAAATTGTCTGTTTGTTTTCATGACTGAAAGATTTTATCAAATATATATAAATAAGTTAGGTTTATAAAAAAATCATAGCTCACCACAAGAATAAAAAAATATTTAAACGATTTAACTAACTTTGGGTAGAAGGTTTTTGCTGGTAAGCGTGCAAAAATATACATAACGTTTATAGTACCTACCTTTATTAATAATGTTAGTTGAGAAGATTAATTAGGGATTATTTGCTTAAGGAGTGGTTAACTTGATCAATAAATGTTCAATTCGCTAAGGGCATCATCAAATAGAGATTTTTCTTAGAACTAATAGCACTAGATTCCTAGGTATATACACCGTACTTAATTAAGGATTGGTTTTACTTGATCCTAGTGGACCCTGGACGAATTATATGGGTGTTCAATTACGACAAATCGGTTTCGTTCGAGTACGGTCCCTTATGGTACGAGGCCTTGGGTAATTCTCAAAATAAATAATACTGCCATTGACGTGGGCTCGGCTGGGCCGTTGTTAATTGCGTTAGGGAACAGTCCACATTTGCTTGTGAAGAAGTTAAACGAATTAAAAGTTGATCCCATCATCCGATGGCCCGGGCGTGTTGCGACATACTACGTGGTAGAATTCCTTGGCAAATAACACATTGTGCCTCGTCGAACTTTAGCTGTTCCGGCGGCACTCGCTGGAGACAGAAATGTAGTTAGTCATCCGAATTAAACAAACTAACGCTCGTCGCCTTGATTGCGTGAAAACTTTCATGGCGTATGTGCAGACTTCTATTATCCTGCTCTAAATATTCCTATTATCACGCGTTAATCTTGTGATCTGTGTATTTTATTAACACGTCTTTAAATAGAGGCATATAACAACAAAGGCGGAAGTGTCCACTTTCTTCAATTGTTGGCAATCACGAAAAAACGTTTGTTTAGTTTTTTCAATTCTGCCGTTTTTGTATTGGACACTGCCGTTTTTGTTTCAACAACAAAAACTTAAATCTAAAATTAAATGGATTAATGCAGTTTTTTTGACAAACAAATATTCTATGGAGAAAATACATAACTTTCCAAACAAAACTGCATATTTAACTCATTTTCGACTCCAGGTGGACACTTCCACTTTTGTTTCTATATGCCTCAATTGATTCTAAAAACTATCTAACCATCACACCATATCGAAGGGGTAGGCAAAGACGATAGAACCACACACTACTCTGTCCAGGTTTTATTTCTTTTGCTTTCACATTCGAAAGGATTGCATTAAAATTATTAATATGTTTACAATAAAAAATGTAACTTAATTTAATAAGCAAATAAATACTCTTCTCATTGACGCGAGCCGATTTTTACACTTTTCACTATACTCCGTTCACAGAGTCAAAAACAGAAGACATTCGGGGATCACGAGCAAATTGTGTTAGGGTGGAATTCCTAGTTATCGACATCATTTTACTTGTATTTGTGAGATATGTGTGTGAAAGAGACTGTGTGTGAGGGCGACAGTAGATGTACGAACGTGTGTGTGTATGTTGTATGTCTGCTGTGTGCCCGTCATTCCCAGTTAAAGCTCTGAGGAGCATAGTCAGTTAAACCAGTAATATATTAAACCCGTCATAATTGTCTCAGCGTGTATTTCTTTAAGCCCCCATACCAATACATCACAGTATTTGTATGATATTTTCTCCTTTTCATTAAGATCATTTAAACAGCAAACTAGCATGAAATGTACATTGTGCATTACTTTCAATGGATTACATTTAAATATGTGGTTGAACGAATGACGTCGGTGACGTCACCAATCGCGTTTATTACAAAACGCAAATAAATTTTGCAAAAAATTGAAAGTCCATAATTTGCTTTATCTCTGATATTCAGACACCAATTCTAAAAAAACAACATGCTTAATAAATAGCAAGATTTTATTTTAGACAGTGTTTTGATGTACTGCAGATCTGCGTCGAGAACGGGTGCACTTACCGTGACCTAGTTTTGAATCCATTGCACGCGGACATCACGCGTTTGGGATGTTAGACATGTCTGTTGTTCTCGACTCTGTGAACAGATTAAAGTCCATTTTCCAGTAATTGCTGTACTTGATCATTCCTTGGCTTACCTAATTTAATTAATCTGAAAAATCAAATGTGATGGTTTTTGAAAGAAATGTAAATATGACCGTATGTAATATTACAGTAAATGGAGACAGATTAAAATGCAGTTGAAGAATTCGTTATATTTGGGAGTGTGTTGTTTACAAAGACGGTAAATGTGGATAAGGACATTGAGAGAAGGGTTAGTGCCGGAAAACAGAGTATAATGGTGCTAAAAATCGATAGTGGCAAAAAAAGGCACTATCGAAAGAGGCAAAATTGGAAGTACACAACGTAGTTCTGGTACCAACCCTTATGTATGGTAGGGAAGCATGGTGTTGAAAAAGAAGGATGAAAGTAGACTGAATGCTGTTGAAATGCGATCTCTCAGGCGAATGTGTGGTAAGACTATGTATTGATAGGTGTACAAATGTCGAAAACAGAGCAGAGTGCAGGGCTGAGATAAGCATTATCGACAAAATTAAGAAAGGGCTTTTACGATGGTTTGGTCAGGTGGAGCGAATGAGTGATGAAAGAACGGCTAAAAGAAGTTTAAATGCAAGTGTGCCTGGATGTAGAAGCCGCGGAAGGCCGAGAAAAGAATGGCATGACCAAGTACGTCAAGTACTTGAAAGTGGTCATGTGAAAAGTCGGAATAATCGGCGTATGTGCATGAGAAGATTTATGAATGTAGAGGAAGCAAAGGAAGTCTGTCAGGACAGAGTGGTATGGCATTCTATCCTCTCTGCCTACCCTACGGGGAAATGGCGTGATGGTTAGTTAGTTAGTTTAGTTAAGTTACATAAATATTGTACATTTATTTAATATCACAAAGTTTAATACATACAACGGTAGTAAATATTGAAGTTACATTATTGGTGAACCGATCCATTGGCAAATCCAAGGAAGGGAGTTGTGATACGCTAGATAAAGAACGATTACGAGCATCCGTATCTCCAAGGGTTCACAAGATCCCACAAAGTAAGAAATAGATTACTGTATTGCTGCATCCAGGACTGCTGTTTACTTTGCAATTTGTGTTCTGTATTTTTAGTTATTTAATCTGCTTTGGTGCACCAATGCAGTGCCCTATGCACCATTGGGTGCGGATAAGGAAAAGTGGTAGTAGTAGTCATCTCTTTGAGTTTATGTAATCTCTTGAAGTTAACATTTCCTTATTACAGGGTTCGCGTAAAGAACATT
The DNA here is from genome assembly GCA_022494985.1 of Micrasema minimum. Classification (NCBI taxonomy): domain Eukaryota; kingdom Metazoa; phylum Arthropoda; class Insecta; order Trichoptera; family Brachycentridae; genus Micrasema; species Micrasema minimum. The sequence goes on along the minus strand of JAGVSP010001278.1, from coordinate 61,019 downwards.
AAAAGGGTCCAACATAAATTTTTGCGCTTTATTAATTTTAAATTAAATATTCCCATTATAACTTTTTAATTAAATTTTTGAATATCCGAACATTAGAAAATAGAAGAATATTAAATGATTTGCTCTTTCTGTTTAAGTATAAAAAATACGCAAGCGTGGTTTAGGCTTCGGAGGGCATACGCAATGTATTATACCTAGCCAGCCGACACGCCTTTGCCGGATGACAGTAGATACCAAAGGTTTCTGTGTCCGTTGTCTCACTTCAGTGTTCCTTACAAAGTCAAACCCCCGCACACCTAATTCTAAGACACCTATTCTCAAAACTGAGAAGTCTGCTATTTTGGGCCGTGGTTAGGTGCCATGATTAGCATGCATGATATATGAATATAAGCTTTCCAAAAGCCACCCAAGAGACATTTATCATTCTTTTCATATCAATATGGTTAAGGCTCTCGGGAGGCATGCGTAGTATCCTTATACCTCATTTTTATTTCTAAATCATTTTCTGATTTTCTTAATACGAATATTAACACGAAATTAAACTTGATAAGTCATCTATTCGCAGAACAATTAGGGACTTAGCTGTGATTGGCCTTAGCAAAAGATAATCCGTAACTAAGTAGAACAAAGCTGTAATAATCGAGCGGTTTTCAATTCCTACACATAAACTATGTAACAATTATCCCTGGGAAGCTCATTTTGCCGTCTCCGCAGTGTGCTGAATTGAAATTAATCAGACTTCTGTTTGAAAGGCTGTTTTGAACTAATCAACATCATCTCAGGGTATTATGCGCCCTCCAGCCTTCCCTCCCTAACTTCCTTCCTACCCTAGCCCTAAAGCCTCTCTCGAGTAAGGCGAAACATTTAGATGAAACTCTTGAAGCGATATTTCACGGAAACTGTGATCTATTAATTTCACAACTATGAATATTATACACTTTGTTATACGCTAATTTGTATCCAATTAACATAAGTAACAACATAAAAATAAATCAAATACAAGGTATTAGTTGCTAACTTATTAAATACTTTGTGTGTTCCCGGAGAAAAATATTTTTTGTAAGAGGTTACATTTCATTTCACAAACATTTTAAATATATAGTCGAGCGAAAAAAATACATTTTTGTGAAACATTGTGAATGATTGCATTACTTACGTGATGATGGGTTACGGCTATGATCCTCATGGTACCCAGTGATCAAGACCGACTGCGACACGGTACAAATTCCTCACTCGTATACCAGCTCAAAAGATGAACACTGTAATGTGTTTCGAAATGTCGGCAACACAAAAGCCCAAAAACATATTAGACATTCAAATCTCGAATAAGAAAATAATATCAGGTACTTTTATAAATATTACGTTCATAATAGTAAATGTTAGTATTATACAGCGTATAGGTAGGCCATGATTAAAATTTTCAGGAGAGACAAAAAAACATAGAATTTCTTTCTCAAAATATTTTTTGAATTTTATCAACTGATAGGCATCGCATCCTGGCCCAAGATGGCAGACTTCTAAATTTTGAGAATAGGTGTCTTAGAATCTTAGGTATGCGGTGGTTTGACTTTGTAAGGAACACAGAGGTGAGGCACCCTTGGTATCTACTGTCATCCGGCGAAGGCGTTTCGGCTGGCTAGGCCATATACTACGTATGCCTCCCGAGAGCCGCCACCATGCTTGCCTATTTTACAAGGCATCAGGTTATCGGCGTCCTGGTCGTCCACTCTTGATAATTCGTCGGCAGTTTGCGTCAGAGCTGCGGGACGTGGACTTGACTTGGGAGGATGAACGAGAGCTGGCGCCCAATCGCTGGGCCTGGAGGCAGTTTGTGGATTCCATATGCTTCACATAGGGAGCGGATATGGTATGATGATGATCCACGCTATGGACGTTTAAGTTTTTTGCAAATTTAATAGTTATGTAAGAAATGCAATTGGTGACGTCACCGTTGTCATTTCTTCAAGAACATTGCTGTATTGCACAATGTACATTTAAACGCTATTTTTCCAAACCAACTTAGGTCACATTTATCTTGTACCAACCCCCTGCACGACGATAATTATATTATTATTTTGAACCAGATCGAGAGACTCTGAATAGCGGTGCTTTTTATTTAATTCAGTGAGTACTTCATGGGTATGGAATTTACCCAGAGTTTTAATGCAAAATGATCTTGGTGTACCAATGCAGTGCCCTATGCACCATTGGGTATGGATAAGGGATAGTAGTAGTAGTAGTATGCAAATTAAAATAACGTTTATTTTTATTAACAAAATACTTCATAAACAAAATATAATAAAATTTACCTCATATTTTTGGTAATGATTGACGAACTGTAACATGAAAAAAATAATGTGTATTTTTTTCTTAAAAAACCCTAAACTAAATATACCATAATAAATAATATTCTTATGGGTATTTAGATAACATTCATATTTTATGACATACACTCACATCATACGTTATTAATTTATCACATAAACCTTCAATTATTTTTTTAATTTTGATTAAAAAAAAATCTTCATATAGGAATACATTCTTTTCCGTTTCATAAATACATTTTACCACCTTAAATAGCACTGAATTTCAGGACAAAAGTTTCAATTTAATAATAATTTTTCTTATGAAAAAAAACAATTTAATTTTTTGATTCCGTATCAAACAGTAATTAAAAACTTCTATACTTTATATCTGTCCTTAAAACCGACTAACTAGATAACAAGTAAGATAGGTAAAAAAAACAAACCATTAACGTGGCTACTTACCTACATAATTCCTTTAGATTTCCTTTCCCAAGTGCTGGGTTTCCGGAGGTTCATTTGAGCCGGTCAGCTAATGTACATCTGCATGATTTATAGCTCCGGCGGCGGCGTCGCGGGGGACGCGGCGCTTCGCTCGCGTGAGGCGTCCCGACGCCACCAGAGTTAATAAGTGATATACTTTCTAAAGCTCGATTCTCATTACTCAAGTGGGAACTGTTTTTTTCATAACGTCATAATTTATGTCTGAAGTTTCAAGGATTATGTAACAGGTTGAACTACCCAGTCAAATAAATTTTATGGATGACATATTTAACCCGGTTGTGGTTTGGTGGTAGATTCGAAGACTCCGGATTAAAATCTCTAGGTTGGAATCCCACTCCAGCATAACTCGTTTCTTGTTTTCCAGATTTGTGTACAAGTATTTGAACACACCCAAAATGTAATAATAATAAAATAAAATTACATGTTTGAATAATAATGCACTTTTCACGGGCCCCACTAGTTCCTAGTTCCACGAACTAATAACCGACTAATTTGTTTACTTCAGTTGATAATTTTATTATTTACTTTACGGAGAAATTTGATTTCTAAAGATTGAACAGTTTGTCGCTTACGTGATGTGCTCAAAGCATAGACTTTGAAGTGATTGACAATTTTGCTTCTCTAAGATCTATGAGAGTACCTCTTTAATGAGTGCTGAAGGATTAGTTCTCCCTAAATATAATAACAAGCATGGTAAGAGAACACTTCAGTACAGTATTCCAAAAATCTGTAACATGCTACCAAGAAGTATTAAAAAAATAATTAATTTTTCAAGCTTAAAAGAGAGACGCGTGCTGAGAACTTGGTTGCAAGAGCGCGAATTATTATATTGAGCTTTAGAATTGTATTTTTATAAATATGTTTTTTAATTTTTTTGTGCGCTAGGGTATGTATTGTGTACTTTTATTTTTAGTTGAATTTGTATTTATGCACCTACTGACGAGTTGCAGTAGGCAACTCAGTAGGACATGTATTGTTTTCTTTTATGTATATATTTAAATAAAATAAAAATAAAAAAAAATAAATAATAAACAAGATTTTTAAGCACTAACCCTGGGATGGGGAAATAGAATTTGAAAAGGACCATATCAAGAAATTACAACATTTAAGACGGCCAAAAAGGGTTTGTTGAAAGTAATAATAATAACAAGTGCTGGTCGCGGTCGGTGCGATAAAATATTTTGATTGTCCATTTACTAGCACGTCGAAATTTGACTCCAAATTACTCGATTTCATTTTTAAAATGGCGGCCCGCGGGCCAAATCCGGCCCGCGACGTGTTTCAATCTGGCCCTCGACCGATACCAGTCATTTTTATTCAATTTGACAATCGACAAACAAGGCAGGATTTGGCCCGCGGGCCGCTATTTCCCCATCACTGCACTAACCTGTGTAAATACATGAATGCCAGAAAAGGTATGTTTGTTGATTAAAATATCATAATTATTACATAGATATTAATTTAGTTAAAGAGTATAGATTTTTTAAATTAAACATAGAACTACTTACTCCATTTGCGTATTTTTAAAAATAAAATAGTCCTCTGTAATAATAATTAACAAATATATATTATAGTCATTAGGGCACCATTATCCTTAGTGCCTGGGACCTCCAATAGGTAAAAGATGGCCCTGCTGAAACTGCCGACGAATTGTCAACAGTGGACGATCAGGACGCCGAGAACCTGATGCCTTGTAAAATAGGCAAGCATGGTTAACGGACACAGCAACCCTTGGTATCTACTGTCATCCGGCGAAGGCGTTTCGGCTGGCTAGGCAACATACTACGTATGCCTCCCGAGAGCCGCCACCATGCTTGCCCATTTTACATGGCATCAGGTTCTCGGCGTCCTGGTCGTCCACTGTTGACAATTCGTCGGCAGCTTGCGTCAGAGCTGCGAGACGTGGACTTGACTTAGGAGGACGCACGGGAGCTGGCGGCCGATCGCTTGGCCTGGAGGCAGCTTGTGGAATCCATACGCTCCACATAGGGAGCGGATTTGGTGTGATGATGATGATGATGATAGATTTTCTCGACCTGAGAAAATGATAGAAAATCTTTATAAAATGTAATGGCCGAGTTGTTGTAAATACATATTATTATCATCGGGAAGCGAAGGTTAGACAATAATTATTTCAAAAAAGTTGAGGTAGGAAATCTAGGCGTTTATAATAATATCAATGATATTTTATGAATCGACCTTGTGCCAACCTGTATCTGCGTGTCTATATACTTATTGGTGATCCCCAGATAAGCACATATCTCACAACGAGCTTAAGTTGTTTGATATGAATACGCTTTGTGAAAGGGATTTGCTGGGAATATAAGGTTGAAAAGAGTTATTTTATGTTCTTAGGTATGTAAAAAATATTTTTTTCTAAATAAAACTATTGACCAAAAAATAATGAAAAGTGCAGGTTGTATCTATTTCTGCTGATTTATGCAGTTAACCAACTTTGTAATTATTTTAATAGAAAGTTCTGGTAGCTGCCAAATTAAATTATAATTCATTTTCATGGCGGGAGTTTAAATTTTAGAGATAATTTAACCGCCGCTGCCTTGAAATATAATTTACTCCCCTAAAAATTCCCGTTAAATTACGCAATACCTTTTAGTCGACAATTTCCCCATTAGTGGCACTTCGTAACATAAAACTAAACAGCCCTTTGCTTTGGGACTGCTCGTGATCAAAAGCGGTCTTTATTATTGAGGAAATTGAACCATATTGACTGAAATTAGCTGTAGTGATTTACTTAAAAATGTTACTTTTACTGAATTTCATGGGAAAATTTAACACGATGTTATTTTTATAGTCGTCAGCGTATTGAAGTTTAAACTGGCCATTGGGTAAAACTTTACCATAAATATACGGCATGGTGTCCCCCAGTGAGGAATGCATTAATGATAACAATATATATAACAAAACTGTAATGTACTAAAAATAAATTAATAAATAAAAAAAATATGTATAAAAACATCTTTAACAATTGCTAACATAACAAACGGAATGACCAATCGAGGTAAAAATAACTAACTAATTAACGATCACCATAGATATAACGCCATATAACTCTGTCCTGACACAATCCCTTCGCTTCCTCTACACTCATACATCTTCTCATGCACACACGCCGATTATTCCGACCTTTCACATGTCCGCTTTCAAGTACTTGTCGCACTTGGTCATGCCATGTCTTTCTCGGCCTTTCTCGGCTTCTACATCCATGCGCACTTGCATTATAACTTATTTTAGCCGTTCTTTCATCACTCATTCGCTCCACATGACCAAACAATCGTAAAAGCCCTTTGTTAATTTTGTCGATAATGCTTATCTCAGCCTTGCACTCTTCTCTAATTTCAACATTTGTACCATACATAGTCTTACCAGGCATTCGCCTGAGAGATTGCATTCCAACAGCATTCAGTCTACTTTCATCCTTCTTTTTCCAACACCACGCTTCACTACCATACATAAGGGTTGGTACCAGAACTCCGTTATGTACTGCCAATTTTGCTTGTTGCGATAAATCCTTTTTGGCCACTATTTCTTCCGGTGAAAAGCATTCTTGTGGCGTATGTCGATTTTGGCCGAAAAATAAGTTTTTTATTTTTATCGCATTTTTTATCTATATCGATACATGAAACCCGTTTTTCGATACGATACTTTTTTAGTTTAAAAACAGCCATGTTCACAATGGCAGATATCAAATTTACCATACGAAGCAAATACCTATACGTACTTCGAAGTAGCTTTAAAATAATGAAACGAATAGAGTTGTATTTTCTTACGACCTAGTTGAACTTAAAATTTTGGAAATATAATGGCGGAAAACTAACTAATTAAAGTATTGTTTTACTTTAATTTGATGTTATATGGCAACCAAAAACATATTATATCTATGATGCAAGAGAATGTTTCTTTTTGTAAATGTCGATAGACATGAAATCTGATTTTTTTGCTCTCTTGAAAAGTAACAAAAACAAACATAAGCCACGATGCCCCGTACCGGAAGATATATATTAAATGCATATTCTTTTTTATAAGTTACCATACAAGGTGTAATAAAACTCATAATACAACCCGAAAACTGGTGAATCTATATCACATTTGGAGTCGAATGTGAATATAACTTTTAAATCTGAACTTGAAATTCTTTTCATAAAAGTTTTCATTTAGTATTAAATTGCGGTTTTTTATTTTGTTTTATTTATGGATACTATCAATTTGACTAAAAAAATATATTTGACAACGATTTGCAAAAAATATTTAAAAAAAAAAAATAGTTTCTAATCAATTTTCTCGAAAACTATGGGTCAAATAAAAAAAATTATTTTACATAATCGAATCTAAATATGATGTAGATTCACTGGTTTCCCGCTTGTACGTCGAGTTTTGTTACACCATGTATATTATACAGGATGTAACAAAACTCGATGTACTTATTATTTGGAGTCGATTATGTGAAGAATTTTTTTTTTTTTTTACCTATAGTTTTCGAGAAAATTCAGTACGAAACTGTTTTTTTTTTAAATAAGAATTTAAGCAATTTTACTTAATCTGCACTTATCAAAATTGTGTTTTTTATCACAGTTTAAACAGTCATATTACAAAATGCGATGTATTCCACAGATTCACCAGTTTTCGGGATGTGCTACGAGTTTTATTACAACCTGTATACTTATATTAAGCTTCTATCACGTAGTCTCTAAGGCCTGTACTTGAGTACAAGGCTGTAGTTTAGTGCTATCGGTGTACTTAGATGGGACATTACAGTCAGCTTGTTGTTCCAACGTTCTTCTGTACTTAGACAAAGAAGACGGGGCTTTTGATCAGTCAACTGCAGCTATGACCTTAATACTGTTTTTTGTATAAGTATAAATTTACTGGTTCCGCTTAAAGCAGAATTTCTATTGATTAGATTTTTATTTATTGATTTATTTATTACATTTAACACAATTAATAATCACAATAATGGGATGGCGACTCAATCAGTAGAGACCCATGCCAATGATCTGGCCCCGACTCACTAGATAGTCCGTGAGAGATGAGGTAGAATTTTTTTCAAATTCAGGAATATCGATATTCGAGCGTTTACAGGGCTTGTGACCTGTCATTGGGTGGGTTAAGTAGCCACTTAATGTACTACAACATTCCCCATTCCGCTTATTCTTTAAGTCTATAAAATTATTCCCACTAAAAACCTAAAATTAATACATGCTACTACTACTATTACTATCCGTGATCCGCACCTTATGGTGCATAGGGCACTGCATTGGTACACCAAGTGCAATGAATCTTGATCACTTGTAGAGGCAAGATGATCAGTCTTACGCTTCGGATACAATCCAAGGTATCACATATGAAATATTTTTATGTGAAAATCATATTCAATATTTTGTTTTTAAGGAATTGAACCCGCGACCACGTGCATGGCAGCCCAACACCGAAATTAATACGTATATTATAAAAATAAATAGATACAATTAAAGAAAACTAAGAAACCCGGAAATGTATTTACCTAAAAGAAATTAAAGCACAAAAGAAAATAATGGATTTATCTTGTCGTTTAAAAGTCAACAGTTTAAAAGTTTTTTAATACGTTATGCATTGGTCGAGCTCCGTAAAGAAATAAATCATAACTTTACGAAGAATCTCCTATTAAATTTATTATAAAAATAAGTAAAACAAGGTTTATCATAATTTTTAAATCTACACTTTTAACGGAGAAATAATATTATTTTATGATAATTTCGTTAGAAATTATGCTAAATCTTTCGAAACGCGTGCTGCTTTCAGACGGGTTTTTTAAATTTAAAATAAAACAAATTTCAGTTCATCGCGTAAAGTGTAACGGGAAAAACAATACCCTGATATATTGAAAAAATAAATAAAATAATAAAGAACGATCACGAAATTGGGTTCTTTCCGATTTTTTATTTTTGATTTCAAAAAATTGATTGAAAAATTACAATATCAAGGGAATTTAAAAAAAAAGTCATATGAATTTTCTAGCGCGGTTTGAAATAGCACTTTTTTAAATCGCTCGCAAAATCCTCCATTTGGCGCGCATGCGGTGTGACGTCACAGCAATATAGGCGCTCAAAACGGAATGAATTTCACGCCTTTCACGGTGGACGGGAATGACGTAATTAGCCAATAATGGGTGTTAAAAGTCACTCGTAATTTCGTGTTTTTAAAACATAAATTTATAAATGAAAACAACAGTTTTGATCATTGTGTTTTATATCGTTGGAATTGTAAAAATATACTTTAAATATTTATAACGTTTTCAAGGATATTCATGCTATTGGGAAGACTCCTATTGAATATTATGGAAGTATAATCAATAATAATAATTACGATAAACGGAATGCGTGAAGGAAAAACGATAAGTGAAATAACGACAGTAAGGGAAATATGAAATTTTATTTATTTTTATTATTTATTACATTATACAATAATAATCACAATAATGGGATGGCGACTCAATCAGTAGAGACCCATGCCATTGATCTGGCCCCGACTCACTAGATAGTCCGTGTCGAGTCAGGGCATTGTAGTATTATACATAAGTTAGATTTCACAAATTTAGAATTTACAGCATACCAAATTTTAATAATTACATAGCTATATTTTTGCAGGCATTTTCAATATATACACGACCCATTAGACTTATCCAACTAACGACACCGACCCTGTATTTGGAGAAGTCGGTTAATAATTTGGTTTGTGTCCATTTGGTTATATATATCTTAGGTCCAATAAATGTGAAGTGGCGCTGCGCTATCGTTGTTTTTCTTTTAGGAAGTAAATAATTTGTATTTGAGGCAAAGCGAGTGTTCATGTTTTGTTGCGTTCTGCACTCGTCAATACTCCAAAATTTTACTAAGCATGACTTAACATATAATTGCCGAACTGTAAGTACCTTAGCATCAGCAAATAATTGCTCGGTTGGATATGTATACGGTCGTGTCATGATTATTTTCAGTATAGTTTTTTGAGTAATCACTTGTGGATTTAGAAATAATTATAAAAGTCGTGTTCGAGAAAGGAAATAATAGTAATGAAAAAAAAAAAAATACACACAATAAAGCGCGGAAGATAACGGATTAGAAACGGGTAAAAGACAATAAAGTGCGTAGAATTCAATCAATCGATTACATGCGGAGTGAGAGGACAGTTGCCCTTTCCTTGTAAAGGGAAAACTAGGCTGAAGATCCTGGGCCGCGGCGCGGAAATGTCCCGCCCAAAGCGAGCAGCAGCTAAAAACCGCGGTGGCAGGCATACTGATGTATGATGCAAACCTTGCAAACCACGCCGAGGTGCTGCTGGCTTGTGACCAATGAAAGCCCCACCCTTTCCCTAGACTGCTTTAAAGACTATTGAGTCTTTTTTCAGTCCAGCCAACTCTACCGATTTTTTCAACAAGCTAAACCGCGATTTTAAGATTGTTAGTGTAATAAAAATACGGATGAATTTACGTTACTATCACTGTCTCGGCTTATGTATTATAATTGTCATTGTTTCCATCACCCAAACCAACCAGAGTCGGCCCAAATTAACAGTGGTAGGGATGTTAGTTTCTACCCCGATCATTATTTATTAGTAATTACAACCACCCGTGTGGAGACCGGTATCCCGCCTCACCAGGCCCCCTATCCCAGACATCCACCCGTGTATCCGCGGTCAGGGTCTCAAAGGGAGGGGGGATTAGGGAAAAGAGGGGAGGGGACAGAACGCATGTGTGCATCTCACACTATCATCCTAACATCCTATCTGGCAGACACTATTTCATACGTCCACTGCCCGTACCTTATCACAATACCTATCCAAAGATCATCCTATCCTTACAAAAGACACAGTACAATTGAGTTGGCTTGTGACCAGTTGGAAGCCGCCGTCTGTAGGCACAGACGCCGCATCTACAGTCGCGCACAGCGACCACAACGTCCAACGGGGCGAATACAGTAGCCGCCCAGGAACAAAGCGCCGCGCCGCTCAGTGCCAGCAATGAGGCCGTCGTTTAACGCGATCATCTGATCACCGCGCCGCGCCTCACCAACGCGGCCAAATATTCGAGGAGCCGCCCAAAACATGAGCGCAACCATCGTCATCGTTCGGCTCCCTTTTTCGTTAAGTTAAGTTTAATATTAAGGTCTTATAAAATTTTTGGTTAATTTAGGGCAATTCTGTTCCGGAATAAGAATTTAATTCGGTCATGGTCATTTGTCTTATTCATTTTTTTTGTGATTTAAATAAAAAAATATTGAAAAAGGACAATAGAGTGATCAGACGTGAAATTTAATAGCTATAAATATTAGCATTTAGTTTTATTAATTATGGATGTAATAATATTGGGGAGGGTATCACCTCCCCCAACAATAATTTTTCTATCCATATTAACTAATTACACGAATGTCATAAATTAAATAATCCTGTGGTACTTATGTTAAATACTATATTATCATAGTACATTTGCAGCTTTAAAGAATATAAATTAAAAAAAGCTTTGTAATGGCAGCCGTTGCATGCGCCATCATTCAGGGAAGTTAGATGCAGTAAAGAGATGGCGCCTATTTTGATTTCCATAGAGAAGATTAGTCACATAGTTGATTATTGTAAAAAAAAATTTGTATTTCGTACATTGATGCAAGTGTCACAAAATGAAAAAAAAAAAATCTTTATAAAAAATTTTTTCATATGTAATAAATAAAAAAATGGGATCATTAACGGTTTGATGTAAGTAGTCCACTGCTACCCGGAATTGAATTTTTAAAAATGCTTTCGTAGAAGACGCGATATTTAAAAATTTTTGCGGAATGTTTCAATAATTTACCCAAAAATAAATAAAAAATCTAGCATTAAAAAATCTTAAACAATGACGTCACTCCATCTATCTAAGTGTAGTGTTTTCCGTTTCCCGTTTTTAAAGATGGCCGCCATTCACTACTCCCTAGAAAGCTGTTGACAGTTTAACTGACAGTTGGCTGGGGAAATTGTTTTGCATAGATTTTGACAGTTTTGTTATTGGCTGGAGAAATAAAGTTAGCCGTGCCATTTCCGTTAGCCGCCCGTTTTATGACGTCACTCCTGCAAAAATGACGCACTTGGTACATAGTAGTATATTTGCGCGGTATTTGAAATGTGCTACTTTAAAAAATCGTATCTTAATCAATAACTTATAAAAAAAAAAAATATTTTTTTTTGCTTAGTTAAATAGTACGTTTATAGAAAAAAAATTCTTTAGAAAACAGTGGATTCCCTCATTATGAGTGCCATTCGTAGACGAAGGTTTTTTATATAAATTATCGAACAAAAACTCTCTACTACAATAAAGTGATGTCCAGAGTACATGCGAGAACCAATTTAAGTTGTCGAAAGTTGGTTATGTTAAAGTTCGATCGGTTTTTTTTAAAAATACAACGTGCCTTAATGTCTGAGACAACTTACCCTATGTATGGGGAAAGTTGTCTCAAAATTCTCTCTTGAATATATATATATTTTAAAATATTCTTAGGATTGCTTAACTTATATGGATATTTATCAGATAGCTTAAACATGTTTCGTTTCCAAAATAAATAAATCTTACAATTTGACATCTCAACAAAGACGAGAAATTTGGAAGGGAATATGGTTATCTAGGCGTTTACAGGGCTTATGACCTGTCATTGGCTGGGTTTAAGTGGCCACTTGATGTATTACAACATTCCCCATTTCACCTAGTATTTGATATCCATATCTGCCAATATACAATATAAAATGGCGCGACGCTTCACATGTGAACACTCTCTGTCATCCATTGAGAAAATTGCTAAGCATTTTAGCAGAAACCTTTTATAATTGCAAGTGAGATTCTTTACCGAATTAATATCACCTTTCTAGGAAACGCCTGAAAGATGAATCTTCGCTTATAACTTTTACTAGCTAATTTTTACTATCCACTTTGTTGCAGACTAATGTTGCAATGGTTTTAGCTACAAACTTGTCTTAAGTAGTTCGTTTTCCAAACGTTGGGATACCTGGTTTTAGGAAGAGCTTGTGAAGAAACCTAATTGCGTCATTAAGTCGGTAGTGCAGTGAATGTTGGACATGTGAATGCAATGTGCAACGATGTAACTAAAAGTAAGAGATGCAAAATTAAGAGACATTATCTAATGCCATCGAGTGTAAAATTCTTCCTTAAAAAAAAAATTAGAGTTCTTTTAATTCACTCAATTATTTAAATTTCTTGCCTATTTTACAAGTCATCGTCATCATACCATATCCACTCCCTATGTGAAGCATATGGATTCCGCAAACTGCCTCCAAGCCGGCCGCCAGCTCCCGTGCATTCCCCCATGTCAAGTCCACGTCCCGCAGCTCTGACGCAAGTTGCCGACAAACTGTCAACAGTGGACGACCAGGACGCCGAAAACCTGATGCATTTTAAAAAAGGCAAGCATGGTTAAGGGTCTCGGGAGGCATACGTAGTATATTTTACAAGGCATCAGGTTTTTGGCGTCCTGGACGTCAGCTGTTTACAATCTGTTCGCAGTTTGCGTCAAAACTACGGGAGGTAGATCTGACTTGAGGGATGCGCGTGAACTGGCGGCCGATGGCTTGGTTTGAAGACAGCTTGTGGAATCCATATGTTCCACATAGGAAGTGGATGGTGTAACTAACCCGACATTCTTTTATGGATAAGATTATTTACTTAGCAATAATAACGGACGTATGAAATAGTGTCTGCCAGATAGGATGATAGTGTAAGATGCATACATGCGTTCTGTCCCCTCCCCTCGTTTCCCTAATCCCCCCTCCAATGAGACCCAGACCGCGGATGCACGGGTGGATGTCTGGGATGGGGGGCCTGGCGAGGCAGTATGCCGGTCTCCACACGGGTGGTAGTAATTACTAATAAATAATGATCGGGGTAGAAACTAACACTACCCTACTACTGGGCCGCCTCTGGTTGGTTTGGGTGATGGAAACAAACAATGACAATTATAATACATAAGCCGAGACAGTGGTAGGGGCAATGAAAGCATTTGTTCGCGTACATAACGTAAATTCATTCGTATTTTTATCACACTAACAATCTTAAAATCGCGGTTTAGCTTGTTAAAAAATCGGTAGAGTTGGCTGACTGAAAAAAAAAGACTTAATAGTCTTTTAAAGCAGTCTAGGGAAAGGGTAGGGCTTTCATTGTATAGATAAGATTATTATAATAAAAACACATACTACTAACATTACCCTTATCACAAAGTTTAAAAATAAAAGTGATATAAGCGTGATTATTACAGTCTTACAAGTTTTGCTGAATTGAGAATCAAATCAATAAAATCTCGCATTGACAGATTTTGAAAAAACCAGTACAATATAATCTTCTTTCCCGTGGCTACGTCCCGTTGAGAGACAACGCCTCCTTCTGAAACAGCTTCCTCCACTGCCTTCTGTCCTGGCAGACAGCTGTCCAGGCAGCAGGCAGACTCCTATATTGGCTGTGTCTTTTTGGACATTATCTCCCCATCGTCTTCTTGGTCACCCTCCTGGTCTGGTTTCCCGAGGAAGCTGACACAATTCCATAATATGGGTACCTTTGAGGAGGCATTCTTTGGATATGTTCAGCCTACTGTAGACGGCAAACCTTCAGAGCGGCCACGATATCTGGTTCCCCCTAAAGCAGTGCTCCGCAACCGTGTGCCGTGAGCCGGACGCAGGTATACCGCGGTTAAATACAATGTATTGTAAATTTACCTGGAGCTCAATCACAGATAACTATCGACGTAGTTAAAAACGTGCTAACCACGTGCTAACCCTAACGATTTGACCGATCACAATGAACATACGTTCATACCACGTTCGCCGTTGCCGAGGCAATGCTCGGCTTGGTGCTCGCACGCGATATCGCGGCCAAACGTCAAACGTCAAATCAACGCGCGTGTCGGATTGTTTACTATGTCGACTGCTTTTCTCAATATTTGGCTTGCCGAACGCCGGCTAAATGTAATACGGCACTCGAGAAAGATTGAAAGAAGATATGTGCGAAGACGATATATCTCAGGAAATGGCTCGCGACTTGATGCGGTCGTTTAATAATCCCGATCGATAACTTTTAACGTGTGTTCCACTGTGATCGCAAAAACGTTAAACATCCATGGTAAGAAATCGTTATCACGTCGCTTATTACTGCGTCGATAGTGATCTGTAATCGAGCAACTGATCGTAAAACATTGGACTGGCGGAGAGTGAAATTCCGTGTAGTGCACAAACGCCCTTACTCTGGCGCCATTGCAGCGTTCAGTAGTTGCGAGTACGCAGCGAGGAACGCGCATAAAACGCGGCATCTGGACTCAATATAAATTGAAGCGCTTCGTATGGACAGGTTTTTATGTCACGTTCACTTGTCTGTCACTACTGTCGTGTGCTGAGCTGTCGATTTTACTTAAAAAAAGAATATCCTCGCATTTCCAACCAAGCAATCATATCACTACTTCCATTTTTGACGACATATTCATGTGGGCAAGGTTTTTCAACGCTTGTATAATTGAAAAATGATAAGCGGTCATACTTAAAAGTTCGAGTTGCACTGTCAAATATCGAGCCGAATATAAAACGTCTGTGTTCATTGAAACAAGCACAGGTGTCACATTAATATGGGCTCCTATTTTATAATAATAATTGAGATTGCACAAAAATAAATATGTTATAGTTTTATGTATACATATGTGGCGGGCAACAATGACGTCACGCGCGCGAAGATGACGACGGAAGACGAACGCGTACGAAGGCGTACGAACTTACGACGAGAATCCTTTCGGCCCCCTTCGTGATCGCACGCGTGTCTAAGTAATATAATTCCCGCCAACTTTCGAGAACATAAAATAATTTTTATTTTAACTATATTTTCACCATTCTTTTTCATTCATTTAAAATTTAAATGTTAGCATCAGTAGTTAGTTTTTGTGAATAAACGACCATTGTAAAAACGTAAATACCTGTTTTATGTGCACCCACATATCTGGCATTCTCACGAAATGTACTACTCAATTAGCCACCAACTAGGTGACTAAATTGGTGGCCAAACATACATATATCCCTACTTTTCAATTAAAAAAAAAAAATTTATTGTAAAATTCGCGTTTCAATTTAATACCTGTATATTTAAAATTTTCGGTGTGCCGCAGAGTTCTAGGAAGAATTTTGGTGTGCCGTAGGTGAGAAAAGGTTGATGAGCACTGCCTTAAAGACCTGAAGCTCATCAATTCACCTCATTCTCCTCCGTTCATTGTCATAATCACAGACAGAAAATATGTAGGTATGTTATGAAGCGTTCATCTAAATGCGTTTATATGCGACAAACGATCAACCGCATTTATTACTTGAGCAGTGCCCTATGCGCAATTGGTCCACATATGGTAATGTTAGTATCTAATAATACTGTTGAAATCAGCTGTTGATTTCATTGACTTGATTATTCCCTTTCAAAAAAACTTTGCACCCACCCTCTTCCTCATAATAAACTTAAAATATGAACTCACTCATTGTGTTGGCTGAAAGCATAACCTTCTTCTTGCTGTGGGTGGAAAAGCAATTTCGTTATTATTAATTTCTTCTGTTACGCACGTTTCTGCCAGCTTCACCATGTGGGGTTTGCGAGCATTAAGGAAATTTCTATTTCATTGAAGAAGATAAAACACACAAAACTTTCAACGGATATCTTCCCAAAATAAGCTCCAAATTAAATAAAAAATCAGTGAGCGATTTTATCTTCTGACTAATATCTTTAGATTCGTTATTTTAACTTAACAGGGGATTGTAAAAATGTCATCAAGGTTTCAAAATCTAAAAAAGCCTAGATAATCCATACTCGTTTCCTGAATTTTTCTGTCTCTGTTGAGATTTCAATATAATTCATTCATTCATTATACCATATATCCGCTCCCTATGTGGAGCATATGGAATCCACAAACTGCCTCCAAGCCGCCCGCCAGCTCCCGCGCATCCTCCTAAGTCAAGTCCACGTCCCGCAGCTCTGACACAAACTGCCGACGAATTGTCAACAGTGGACGACCGGGACGCCGAGAACCTGATGCCTTGTAAAATAGGCAAAGCATGGTGGCGGGCTCTCGGGAGGCATACGTAGTATATGGCCTAGCCAGCCGAAACGCCTTCGCCGGATGACAGCAGATACCAAGGGTTGCTGTGTCCGTTGCCTCACCTCTGTGTTCCTTACAAAGTCAAACCACCGCACACATAAAATTCTTCTAAGACACCTATTCTCAAAACTTAGTGTTCTTCTCTATGGCTGCGAATCGTGGCACCTAACTAGGGCCCCAAGACAGCAGAATACTAAGTTTTGATTTCAATCCGCCACACCGCGCGCCGTAGTATCTTTTTCTCTGCGGTCATTTGTACCTCTACACATTGAATAATTTCCTTACATTTTATAAACATTTAAATTATGTCGCCGAAACAACTCTTGATAAATTTAATAGCGTTAAATTGAAAATGAGAAGGAAATTGTTTTATAGATATCAGGGGAAGAGGAGACACTTGGTTAGTTTCGATCCGTTTCCGGGTGCCCATCTTTGCATTGTGGTGCCGAGCAGCTTACATTGTTGCCAGCTTAAAGTGGTCAGGTTGCCACTTCCGGTGGCTGATTTACGTCTCAAGATCTGGAAACACTTTAATCAGATCGAGCGGGAGGCAGTAGGTAGTCTCTCCAGCACTTTATTTACCACTACATCTCTCCTGGGCAATGCGAAATGGTCTGGATTGCGATTTATAGATTGATCTCACGGCATTGAGAAACATTTAAACTTCTTCTCGATCCGACTTTAAATGCCTAAATCCATTCTCATCTTATTGGGTAAACAAAAACATTCAATTCTTACAGCAACTATCAAGATCCGCTTTACAACAGCTTTTTCGCAACCCTTGTAATTCTAGGCGATTTATTATCAAGTTGGAGTTTTTTTTTAAAAATAATTTCTGTACAAAGATCTCATCTTTAAAACCGAGCTAAATAATATATGATGGAGAGGTTCAGCAAACTACTACTACTACTACTACTTACCCTTATCTGCATCCAATGGTGCATAAGGCACTGCTCAAACAAACCAGACAGCAAACTTCTGTATTCTGATTCAATTATTTAATTATACAATTTTTTGTACCAATGTTAGATAGAATATACATTTGTTCTGCGAGTTGGTAGTTTTATAATTGATTAAATGGGTCGGTTTCTTCTTGTAACATACGAATCCAATATTTCTAATATTGAACTCTGTGTTTCTTTAATTAAATTTTTGTTTCAAACTCTCCGGATTACTGTTCTTTACTTTGTGTTTCTCGTAAATGTTTTTTTGATATTTTCACCCTTTAATAGTAAAGAGAATATATATGAAATAGTTCCATCAGACATATGGGTTGTCTAATCCTTATCAAGGAACAAATAATATCCCCCTAACAAAGTGTCACTCGACTATCCATTTTGTTCCTCTCAAATTAAGTTACTCAACTCAAAGTCTTTCAAAAAGGAAGTGATTTTATCTTTTATTTGTGATTATGATAAAAGTACAACATGGAATACTCAAAAAATCATTAAAAATAAAGTAAATACTATTCATAAACAACATTTTGAGTGTGAATTCGGTAAGAATCTCACTTGCAATCATAAAGGTTTCTGCTAAAATGCTTAGCAATTTTCTCAATGGATGACATAGAGTGTTTCACATGTGAAGCGTCGCGCCATTTTACTGTATATTGGCAGATATGGATATCAAATACTAGGTGAAATGGGGAATGTTGTAAATACATCAAGTGGCCACTTAACCCAGCCAACGACAGGTCATAAGCCCTGTAAACGCCTAGATATCCATATTCCCTTTCAAGTTTCTCGTCTCTGTTGAGATGTAAAATTGTAAATACTATTCATTCTATGTTATTGCTATATAAAACCAACAAATTACGTAAATCGTAATTTGAAAGATAAAAATACACATTTGGATTTGGGGAAACATCCAATAACTATATTTGGTGTATTCTGTGGTAGTTTCTCTAGACAATATATTTTTATTAAAAATAACAGACATCGAGGGAAAGAAAAAAATATTTTTGAAAGATAATATGGAATTAATTGGCATATATCATGTTTGTACATATCAACACAAAATGGTAATTAATTATAGAAATAAAACGATTAAATAAAGCACCAAATGTTTAAGAGGCGTTTACCGCTAGATGATAAAATGGACATATTTCAAAAAAATATCAAAGCAAATCGTAGTCGTCAGAATAGACCGAAGTATTGGTATAATTCTCATTGCTGCTGTCTCTTGGGATGTCGACTTTTCCTGACCCTCCATCTTTTTGCAGGTCGTCCAGGAAGTCAGCGACCAGGTGAGCAGAGACGCATCTCGGAGCAGGCAGTTCTACTGACGTCTATTTTCTCAACGTGTGCATGCCAGTTTTTCTTCTTTCTCTTCCCCAACATTCTTTTAACTCGCAAGTGGTTCTAATTTAGGCGTTTCTAATCCTGTCCCCTCAGAGTGTTCCTGGTGACACATCTTAGAATTTTCATCCCCAAGAATCTCAGCATGGTCATAAAATTATAAGATTTAAATCATAAGATTTTTAATGCACATCAAGTGTACCTAAACCCAAACACAATAATTATTCCATTTTGTTTTAAAGCTAATTACAATTTGTACATTTTCTACATACATAAAAGTCTCCCATTAAATTCCACTGCAAAAAATCACTAATTTCGCGGCTTCTAAATTCCATACTAAATTTCATACTAGAAAATTTTCTCCGTTTACGTTTTAGATTTTTTTTTTAAATATTAAATTAAATCCGATTAGTCGGAAAGCGTCTCCTGAAGTATTCCGTATTTTTTTCTTATGTGGGAATATGAATTTATCAAAAAACCCTAACGATCGGCCGTCAGATACCGAGCATATTCCTGTTGTTAATAATTAACAAATTGTTTTTTTTATTTTCTGATCTTACATCCTGGTGGTCCACTGCTGACAATTCGTTGGCAGTTTGCGTCAGAGCTGCGGGACCTGGACTTTACTTGGGAGGATGCACGGGAGCTGGCGGCCGATCACTTGGCCTGGAGGCAGTTTGTGGATTCCATATGCTCCACATAGGGAGCGGATAATGGTATGATGATGATGATGATGAGCTTACAATCTTACAATCTTACAACCGGACTTTTTTTTTTCTATAGTAGATATTATTAGAATATCTCTCTAGGTGATCATCCTCTGAGCAAAGTATAAATATTTTGAAGAGCAGTGGAATCGGAAAATAAAAGCAGTTGACAATAATACCTTCCATTACAACACTTGAACTGAGAATAATATACGAATTTCTGGTATGAAGTGGGCTAGGTGGGTATTCAACGCAATATTTTACTGAAAATCGCTTTCAGTGCTGAATAATGCCAACTGAAAACTGTGTGCACCAGACATCTGAAACTGAAACACTTAATGCATGTTTTTATAAAATACGCTATGAAACGAAATAAACTATAAAATATTATATCAACGAATTGAACTCTACAGACTTGCTGAGAAATGTTAAAAAATACATCCATCCACTATTAAATATTTTTCCCTTTGTGCTTGTATACTTTATTTTATTATTTATTTTCAATATATACATTGTACAATTAAAAATAATGTCCTACTGAGATGCCTAATTAACTAATTTCTACTTTATAAACGACATTGCGAGTGTGTCCAAATACTTGTAGACAAAAACTGTTTATTTAAACGTAACGTTCAAATGAACACACTCAAATGTTGTTTATGAAAATTAGCTAGTAAAAGTTAAAAGAATAACACATTGAATAGTCATCTTCAGGCGTTTCCTAGTAGTAATATATATTTCAGTAAGAGTCTCACTTTCAGTAAAGGTTTCTGTTAAAATGCTTAGAAATTTTCTCAATGGATTTACAGAGAGTTTAGTCATCTGAAGCGGCGCGATATTTCACTGTTTGTATAGAAGTTCTGATAGTTGGCAGATATGGATATCAAATACTAGGCAAAATGAGGAATGTTGAAACACATCAAGTGGCCACTTAATCCAGCCAACAACAAGCCAAGTCCTGTTAACTAAATAGATAGATATATTTAAATTCCCTTCTAAACTTCTCGTCTCTGATGAGTAGTATATATTTTTTTCATTTTATATCTCTACAGAGTTGAAGTAGATTTTTTTCAAATTCAGGAATATGGAATATTCGAGCGCTTACAGGGCTTATGACCTGTCATTGTCAGAGTGGCCACTTTACGTACTTCAACATTCCCCATTCCGCTTATTAGGATTTTGTATTTATGTTACGAATCGAAAACCTTTCGCCAGCGCGTAACACTATGCATTGATATTGAAGTTAAGTATTTATTAGCAAATTACTTAATTTTTTGTAATTAAGACTCTGACCGAGTTAAATTAATTACTAGTAATCGCCTGCAGATGACAATGCCTGTTATAATCTAGTGACGATTATTGTACGTACTTGTAAATTTGATAGAAATTTAAATGTTTCGATGTTTAATTTTAAAATATAGTTAGCGTAATAAATAATACTGTACATTATTATAAAATATCTTAAAATACATTAGCCGTTATCCTTCCTTAATTATTTCCTTTCCTTTCAAGTCGCTTCTACACCTTGTAAGCGCTTTTGATAATATAAGATTCCATTATTTTGTCGGATTATCGCCTGTCTTCTTTATTACAGCCAAGCAGCGTTGCAAAAAAGTAATTACCCTTATTCATTAGATGAACGTGAAGCACATAAATCAGGAACTCGCTGTCTTTTACTTCCCCCGCGGGTGACTAAACTTTTTGTTTTACCCTTCATTGTTTTTCTATGTTCCAGACTTGTTGGCCGACCAACCTCGGCGTCGGTTGTTTTTAAGTTTTTTCTCGTTTTAATGCCGCGAAAAGGGTAATAAAGACGGAGAGTAATGTAGCGATCCGCCAATCTCCGTTAAGTATTTATTGATAAGGATAAGTGGTCGGTTACTCCTCGCGGGAAGATTGATCAGATTTTAAGTGACTTATCAACGCAGATAAGTGAAGCGAGAGCTGATTATTTTTAGATGTTTTATCCACGTTTTTCCGATGTCTAAGAAACATTTATGCGGCAATGCGCACAGACTAGTTGCCTTCGCCGTAAATTGCCAGTTAAGGATAAGGATATAAGGATCCACAATCGAACCTATCCTCGGAGATGATCGCAGGGTGTGCAGTAACGGCCCCGGAGAAAGAAAAATGAGAAGAGAAAACGTTATTTGATGGCAATCTTCGGCGCCGCAGAGGGTCGGCTAACGGGTATTTGTAGGCACTTAACGGCTCTCTACACCGAGCGCCCTGTTATTGAATTCCACGCCGGCCAATCCATGTACACTATTGTCCAATATCCTTTCTATCCGGAAGTTATAGCGAGAGATCCCGTCCACGGCGCGGCGGATTGCCTCCCACCCCCGCTTCGCTCCCACCGCCACCCGCCAAAACAACCCGGGGCAGCACACGGTAGTCGCATTCTATAGGTATATTATGCCAACTTGTCCACTAAATGACTATCTCACTTCAGGTACCTATCTCTACTAACTGACTTTTAATTACAACCATCTACCGTAAAGTCTCATACTCCCTGTAAATGAAATGATTCAATTAATACTGCCTGTGAAAGTAAAATAAATTACGAAATTAATATGATACGTTAGTTTTCTTAAATAAGGTTTTTCTTTGTAAGTAATAAGGATTCTAATCATGGAATAAAATCCCAAAATTGTGTAGACGGGCTTTGTTAGTACTCTAGGCAGAAAGCACATCATATTTATGAAAATTCTCAGTACCACATTCAACCTATTTAAGGAATTGTTGTTGCTTATCAAAATTTCAAACGGAATTACGCCGTAACGTTGTTTGTAATATTGTTCCAAGAACCTCCAAGAGGCGTGAATTTAAACTTCATATCGCCCCCTTCCAGCTCCGGGGTACCCTCCACGCGGACTTTATAAACCAAAATTTATCCCCATTTTGAATATCTCGGGAGATCAGGGCAAGACCCTTTGTTGGTCGAAAAACTTTCGCTGGCAATGCTTCAATCGAAATTTACGTTTTACACCAAATTCTGCTTGTACCAATATATATAATACGCTACCCCCGCGCCGCAAGTGGTTTTCCAGTAGGATGGTTTTATTATCGAAACTTATCTCTGGAAATCTACGGGCATTCATTCAATCATCTACAGAGTAGTTATTATGGAAAGTTTCTGGTGTCATGATAAAAGGATTGACGGTAATCTAAGCAAAATAGCTTTGTGATTTTTGCTGAGTGTGCAAATTTCAATACTGCGCAAAAGGGTAAGGTTCAGAGCAAACTAATTTATTTACTAAAACAAAACCCTTTCATGTTTTTATTAACTTTTAAAAGGTTATTAATACATATTTAATATCTTAGATTTTCAAACAATAACGTGTGTTTTTCTTTTATGCTTTTATACCTACCATGGGTAAATGCAGAGTACGTGAAGGGAAAATTCATTAAAAGGAAAGATATTTAAATATAAGTATTCTTTGCTCAGAATCACGCTCGTGAAATTATCAAGTGAGACTTTACAAGACTCTCTTTGTGAAGTCTTATAGGTATTATATGAGCTTACAAGGAAATAGGAAACAGGTTTTAATAAATTCAGGGTGTAACAAAACTCGATGTACAAGCGGGAAACCAGTGAATCTACATAATATTTGGAGTCGATTTAGTTGAATTAATTTTTTTTATTTGACCCTTAGTTTTCGATAAAATTGAGTACGAAGTTCATTTTTGTTCGAAGTTCAAAAAATTGTTTCGAAATATCTTCAATTAAGAATCGCTGTAATAACACTCTTTTCGCCTTATTTTTCAATAAACTACTAAATTTAAAACGTGTTTATAATTCGCCCCGGAGCGAAGATAGAGTTCCAAACCAAGTAAGGTAAATTCAGAGTCTTTTTTTTTCTATTTACTTAGCGGTAATGAGCGCCTATCCTATTACGTCAGACTAATGAGTAAAACTAATAAAGAAACTTCGACGTAGTAACGTGACTGAAGGCTAACAGTTGCTTAACATTTTATAATAAACACAAATCGAAAAAAGGGGCATGACAAATATAAACACAGCGACATAATACAAATGTATATTCATCCGTGTTTATCATAAGTACTAATGCGCACTTGACCAAAAACTGTACAGTCTGTTGTTCAGAAAAACTGTACAATCAGTCAAAAGACACGCTAAATAGGTATGTAATTTTTTTTTGCGCTATCGTAAGTTATATTCGTATGTTTGCACACTGGAAATTGTTAATATAGCTAATAATTAAACGTGTTATTCTTTGTTACGTTTTTAAAAGCATTAAAGATATCAATATCTACTTAAATAATTTGAAATCTCAACAGAGACGAGAAGTTTCGAAGGGAATATGGATATCTAGGCGTTTACAGGGCTTATGACCTGCCCTGACCTACTTAAATACATTTAAAAAAAAAACATTAACTCTCAGGTAAACCGAACGTCACGCCGACCTTTCAATATTCTGTACAGTTTTCGTTTTATACGGGGCTGTTAGTTTTCACTGCACAAGAAACTGTACAGTTTTTTAGTCTCGTATAAATTACGCTTTACACTCGTGTAATGTGGGTAAATTGGGGATTGAAAAAATCAGTAAAACTTTGTTACAATTCGAAGTAATTAATTTTCATATTATGTTAATAAAATAATTGTATAAAAACACTCACCGACTTTTCTGTCTACCGGTTTCGAGACGTAACCCGTCTCTTCGTCAGGACAAAAAACACAACTACACCAAAATGCAAATACCACTACACACCTTCACCATAATGGATTTACAAAAATATTTCAAAGCCTTCTTAAGTCATAATCTTTCAAATTAAAAAAACAAGCAAATTAAACAAAATTTGAAGTGAAAGGTTCTGTGAGGGGAATAATATTCTCTGATATTCTGCACGTAACAGGGTAAATTTTTTTTTAGCTGAAAGAGGGGGACAAAAAAGTGGCTCGACTATGTTTTCATGTAAAAACTGTTGTTTTAATCAATAAAACAAAAAAAAACAATATGGAAATTAAATAAAGTCGTGAAAATAGTTGAATCTGTGCCCGTAGGGTTAAAGAAAGCTCGCTATGTTTTTCATTAGTAATATAGGAAATTCGAAAATTGGTTGATTCCAAGCGTAATATTTATTTATTTCCAAAGCTTTTTTTTACTTTTGACAGATGGGCGCCTATAAAGTTCCGTAATTATTAACAGGCAACCATAGACCAAAAAAATGCAATACTTCATGTTTTTGTCTTTACGATAGTGAAGCACATGTTATTTAGCTCCGATATTTATCGATATCGATGTTTATTGAGCCTACTTGTGCAACGAGGATTATTCAAGTTGATTTATTCTATGAAAAAATTATAAAAAATGTGGATTTAAAATTAAAAACTTTTTGTTTTTTTTTTGTTTGTCGCGACACACCGAATTTTTCTCAATTTACATTACGACAATAATAATAGGTTCCTATGCATATTTGGGTTTTCTGTAGCTCCTGCACCCGATGACAAACTCCAATCAAGGAGTTTATCGGGACTGTATTTAAAGTTTCTTTTGTATATATTATTATGTATTCTTTGTATTATATTTTTTTTAATAAAAAAAAAAAAAGTTTTACGACAGCGCTTTCGTAATATAAGCTCTGCTTTTAACCGTTGGGTATGTTTATAAATCTACAAAATGTTGAGCAAAAATTAAATATAAATGTGTTAAATTGATTAAAACTTCTTCATAAATAATGTCCGATTTTTATGAGAAATCGATTCGGTAACGCATTAGGACATCCCTAATCGATACATAATCGAGCTGTCAAAAGTCAAATAAACGCTTGGAATTGGTATAGTTAGATAGTAAGTAATATTTGTTGAGAATACCGTCCTCGTCCGTTCAATCCCACGACAGTTTCGAGGCAGCAAAGGATTCCGTTGGGATAATCATCAATCAGGGAGTTTTTGCGTTCTCCGTTTACTCGTGTCACGCCGCGTTTAGACGTTTTTAAATCCTTAGTTGCCTATATTTCCGAAGCACGATAAAAACATTTTTGTAATGACCTTCATAAAACAATTTTCCGTCTAACTAACTAACTAACTAACCATCACGCCATTTCCTCGAAGGGGTAGGCAGAGAGGATAGAACGCCACACCACTCTGTCCTGGCATACTTCTCTTGCTTCCTCCACATTTCATAACATCTTCTCATGCACGCACGTTCGATTATTCCAACTTTCCTACATGCCCACTTTCAAGCACTTGTTTTACTCGATCATGCCATATTTTTCTCGGCCTTCCTCGACTTTTACACCCAGGCACAGTCGCATCATATATTTTTTTAGCCGTTCTTTCATCATCCATTCGCTCTGCATGACCGAACCAACGTAAAAGACAAATAAACGCTTGGAATTAATTTAATTTAATTTTCCGTCTCTGCGTTTTACATAGACATTATAATAAAATAAGGCTTTCTCGGTCAAGTCTTAGTTGAGATTAAATATATTATACAGGTGAACCACAAATAAATTCCACTAAATGAGTTCACATTTAAAGTAATAAAAAACAGATATAATTGATATCCCAACAGAGACAGAGAAACTCTGGAAACAAAACGTGGATTATTTAGCGTTTACAGGGCTTTATGACCTGTCATTGGCTGGGTTAAGTGGCCATTTGATGTATTACAACACTTCCCATTCCGCCCATCATCTGATAACTATATATATGACCAATTTTTGAAACTTGTATAGGTATATTGAACTCGCGTTCGTAATATCATTCAAGATTAAAATACTTGGTTGGTTTCCTACACAAATTATGCCAAAATAACCTCACTCATTCTTCCAAACAACAAACTGATAAAAAAAAATGTATGTCTTGAAAAACCAGTTTAATCAGAGATTTAAGATTTCAAAAGGATAGAAAGCGATTTTCAATTATTTTTTCCCTATACGAGGAAGTTGCAGCAGAGTTTCAACTCTTAAGAATTGAGCTTCAGTATGTCGAGACGTTGAAGCAATAATAAAGCTTGAATTTCACAAATCTTTGACAAAATCCAAATTCCCAAATTTATGGAAAAACGCACTGAATATTATTACTATGTTAGGGTCGTCATACATCTGCGAGCAAGTGTTTTCATTGATGAAACTCTGTAAAAATAAAACGAGAAATAAATAATGGGCACCTTGAGTATTTTAAAAATTTCATCAAGTAATTTGGAGAATTTGTATTTATTTAGTCCGTAAAAACCAGTTTCGTATTATCACCGAAATTGCATTTATCAAGAAGGCCCGACAAATAATAGAATGAAAAAATATACAACCACACAATAGACAATAAGAGGTAGGTTTTAGAAATCACAACCAAAGGTCCTGTGAAGGTTTCGGGGTCACCAGATAGGGGGCTAAAAAGGTCTGACGGGCGGCGTAGCATCAAAATGGACAAATATTTTAACCGTACCTACTTTAGCCGTCGACCAGAACCACGGATTTGATGTTGCTTTGAAAATTGATGGCACTGAACAATAAAGCCATAAATTTTAAGGGTGGGTTGGCTGAGCCGAAAGGTTGAATCGGAGGTGAGAAAATGAGATTTTTTCACAATCAAACGAAATGAAAATAATCACATTTACTTTTAACAAAAAGTAATTTTTTACTAAAAGTCATTTTGACATCGTTTGAACTTTCAGTTCATTTTCAAATTTGCTTCGATTACCTGAACAAAAATTTTTCTTACGATTTAAAAAAAATAAATTGTTCATCTGTCAGTGATATACCTTATCGACACTAATAAGAATATTTTTGACTTAT
Organism: Micrasema minimum; assembly: GCA_022494985.1. Taxonomy (NCBI): domain Eukaryota; kingdom Metazoa; phylum Arthropoda; class Insecta; order Trichoptera; family Brachycentridae; genus Micrasema; species Micrasema minimum. Next base: position 33,309 of record JAGVSP010001278.1, on the reverse strand, counting down.
TAAATTTATACAAAATTATTCATTCAATGCTTGATACCCCTGAAGTTCTGTCACTTATTAATTTTAATGTGCCGTCTAGAAATACTCGTTATACCCTTCAATACTGCGCCAATAACACATCTACAGCATATCAATAGACTCCACAATCTAGGCAATAAGTTTATGCATACTGGCGATACATTCGATGTCAATTTTAATGCCTACAAGTTGGCACTTCTAAATTATTTCAAGGCCGAATGTATCGATTAGTGTGCATACAATTTGGGTTCTAAAGTTTAACGTTTTAATGCAATGTTTATTTGATGCTGGATTATTTTAACATTTTTTTATGTATATTATGATTTCGTGTATTTTGTTGTAAATATTTAATATGTAAAAGGCACTGAGTGCCGTTTATTTTAATAAAATAAAATAAAATACTTTGTCAACATTTTTGGGCGTATTTAAATACTTATACACAAATTAGTGTTCAAATACTTGTACATAAAGATTCGTAACATATATACAAAATTCAAAAAATGTTACCTGGTGTGGATATTGCTAATAAGCGGAATAGGGAATATTGTAGTACACAAAGTGGCCACTTAACCCAGCCAATGACAGGTCAAAAGCCCTATAAACGCTCGAATTTGAAAAAATTCTACCTCATCTCTGTAGGGATATAAAATGAAATACTTTGTCAGATAACATGTGTATTTAACAACATTATTTTTATTTAAAAAAAAATTTTCCCCTGTTAAATTCGTACTAAGATCGTTGGATCAACTTGGAGCAATTTGTCGAAACTTTTGATTTATTTGTTAGGAATATTCCTACAACCCTTATTTCAAAAGAAACATATAAGTAAGTTGTGCTTATTCTTATAAAATGTCCATAATTCTTATAAAACATTAATAATGGTCACTGACATCCTGACATGTCATTAACACTCTTGTCGTTGACTAAAATTCGTTTTTTTCAGTTACCTACATAAGAGCATTAAATATAATATGGACGAAATTTAAGCACTTTTAGACACGGATATTATTCGATAGCTAAGCAGAATTTAAGCACAATCTGAGCTGAATGTAAGCTTATACAGATAGGTGTAGGTTCTTACCTATTTTTAATATCGTACGTTTCATACAAAGGAGCATATCGTCGCCCCAGTGGAAAAACTCACCAAGTGACAAAAAATACATAATGAGTTAAGGGCGCTTTAAAGTTTTTGGAATTAATATTCTGATCACTCTAATTACTAAACTACAAAAAAATTAAGATAACGGTTTAATTGAATTGTCGCTCCTATTAAGATTTATGAATGCAAACTAAAAAAAATAAATGTACCTACCTGGGTACTACATAAAATTTGAAAATAAAAAATCAAAATTACGAAATTTCATGAGGCCGACGCCGACGATATGTACATGATAAGTAGGTACTATGTGGATTTTTTTTCTTTCAAATATACGTATTTCAGCATTCCGAAATATATGTTTTCTTGTTAAAAGCCTTAACCGGCCTTAACCTTAAGGCATCAGGTTGTCAGCGGCGGCATCCTGGACGTCCACTGTTGACAATCCTTCGTCAGTTTGCATCAGATGCACGGGAACTGGCTGCCGAACGCTTGGGTTGGAGGTAGTTTGTGGAACCCATATGCTCATATCGCCATAGAAGGTCCACTCCCAGACATACTCTCCCTACCGATGCATTTACATACATACAATGTTGAATTTTGAACATTTATTTTATTTATTTATTTATTTTTATTGTTTTTACGCCCATAGGGCTTTTACATAGACGTTTTAAAATAATTACACAGTAGGTAGCTATTCATTACCACCAGAGATGGCATCCAGACACTGTTACCTAAAATGCACTAGATTTGTGTTGAAAACATCAATATTGTTAGTATACTTGTTAGCCAGTGCGTGCATTCTGTATCGGTGAGTTAGCACTGTAATTGGTCGATGATTGGCTACAGTAAAATAGTGCATTACTACGGGTAACTCGACCGGGCACTCGTATACTAATTAAATGTTGAATTTGAGCCAAAAACTGTCAATTTAAACAAATGCAAAATGCCTTAGTTATAATTGTGCCCCTTTTTATTTTTTGTATATTTTATTCGCTTCGTAGCATAGTGGTAGTGCATTTGGGTACCGTGCATGCGGTCGCGGGTCCAATTCCCGTAGGGGGTCAACATTAAATATTTGTTTCCATGTGATTTTCATATTGATAGGTGCTGCGAATGACTGATCATCCTACCTTCATGTAACAAAATGATCAATATACACTGCTGGTATATCGATAGGTGCCCTATGCACCATTGGGTGCGGATAAAGGAAAGTAGTCGCAGTATTTTATACAGAAAAAAAATGGTTTCACTTCATTACATTTAAAAACGGAAAAAGCTAAGCATGTTGATACAACTTGTTTACATGTTACAAACGTAAATAAATGTAATAATATTTCAATCTAAATAAAAAACGAGAAATGAGAAACAGAGAGAAAGGGGATTCCGTTCTAAACAACAGGGATTTTTTGCAAGCTTGTTTTAAATTCTTGGTGAAATTAACCAAATCTAGAAAGGTTGTTATGTAATAATATTAGGGTGTGGAATATTTCACATTCTACTGTAACATTTGTAACTTGTACTGTGAATTTTGGAGCCCTTGAAATGTATGCAAAATATTCTCTACCGGAGGGTAGCGATGAGATTGAAAATTTTATAAATTTATCATGTTATTCTGTTTCTTCCAACAAATCGGCGTTATTCAGAATATTATTCTTGTCTTGCTAGCTTTCTTGGGATCTCTTTGAGCCCCAGTTCTTTTCATTATCTTGAAGCCGAAATTGGGCTGAGAGCTCTCCTTATTAATGGTACTTGCAAAGTTACAAATTCTTGTTGAACTGTTGTTTAAAGGACGGTTTACTTAAGAGACGAGATTTTTTGAGGATAAGCTCACAAAAAATACACTTGATTTATTTAGATGATCACTTCAAAGCTTAGCGTCGTTTGTTTTGAATTTTGTTTAATTTTAAATTAAAACTGGTCTTGGAATGTTTTGGTTATGTATTGACGAAATTCATCCACCTTCTGAAAATAAAATTACATTTATAGAAATACCAAATATGAACATGAGTTGGAGAGAAACAGTATGAGATAAAATACAAAAAATATGTTAAATGACAGTATTGTGAGAAAGTGTACAAGCGACTACACCTTCTCACAATACTGCCATTTAACATATATTTTTGTATTTCGTCTCATCTTTCTCTCACTTTGTCTTTTTCCAACTCATGTGTTTAGTGTCTAAATTTATTTTGTAAAAACTCTTATTTATACTTTTGGTTTGTACAACATGTTACCAGTCTGAAGACGCCCGTTACAAGATGAAAGCGCTAACTGGTCAAATAAATAAAAGTGGAAGTGTACTAAGTATTTTTATTAAACTTTTATTAGTTATATTCAAATAACTTAATCATGGAACTCCACCAAGTAATGTCAATTCAGAGCCCCAGTCAAGTTCGGTTTCAATTAAAAACGCATGTTTTTGAAATCTCACATACAAATCCCCAGAATGCGTATTTGCCATGGTCTGCTCAAGTTACAGGTAGTTTAAAAAGATTAAAAAAAATAACAAATATATTTATTAAATTTATGGGTTGGTCGGAAGATATCGCATAACAGCAATAAACCCCGTCCCTGTAAACTTATGCTGGTGAATCATGTTAATATTGTATATTTATGGTAGTGTAGTTCTTAATGTGTACTAACAAAAAATACAATAATGTAAAAATAAGTTTCGGTTATGTATACGTAGGTACCATCATTATTTAAACATTATTAACTAACTCAAAAAGATACCTTTTGTACGTAAATACAGCTACCTATTAAAATATAAAAAATGACGATGAAATGATGAAAAATCATCTCTTTAAAAATTTCTTGTTTATGTCGAAAATCAATACAGATGTCAATCACAATACATCATATACATTAGGGTGTCCCTTATTTTCAACTTGAGTATTATTTTTAAAAAAATTGAAAAACTTTGAGGCCTTGCGGCACGAGTTAAAATCATTGTACACATATGAAATTTCGTACCTAAATAGGCCATAGTAATTGCAAAAAAGAAAGAGGGTATGCGTTTTCAGAATCGAAAAAAAAAAAATTTGTCATAATATACATGTATGTTGAAAGTACGGTAATAAAGGGTTGTTTTATTTTTAATATCCAGGCAAAATAAACAAATCTATTTTCAATGTTGTATTTTAAGAAAGCAAATATGTTCAAAAATAACAATTTTTTTTTTCTCAATATTAAATAGAGATAAATTCTATTTGAAAACGTTTTCTCCGAGAGTCTGAATTTTACTGCAGTGAATTTTATCCTTCTCACAACTAGGCATCAATTTACGGGGTCTTCCTAGGGTCATCACGTACTCGGACATCCTTGTCATCGCTAACCTTTCTCATTAGGTATGTAAATCTATAGTTCGTCCTCCCCATACGGATCACTTGCTTACTACACCTACCGAATTTGAGTTTTACTTGCATGAATACCATACTATTTTCATTACTAATCAACTTTAAATTTCTATACAGTATGGGTGAATCCTTACATACATATATCTTTACATAGTATCTTTATCTTTATACGTTTACGTACTTTGTCTGTCCTTCATGGAAAATTTAGGAAATGAGACATCACGTGCCTACGTACTTGCGTTTTAGAGGAATATGCCGTAGAGAATAATCCAATGTTCTCAAGTCATGTTCTCCGTCAATATACGTATTATTATGTATGAAGGTACGCACATAAAACGGAGACGTATTGACAAACGTACGCACACAATATAACTCATGTATTATATAAATATAAGGATGTATCCGATGCGAGTCGTAGAGGATATACAAATATAGTCGCACTAGCATAGTGAGTTTATTATTTGTATTCAGAGAACCTAAAATGGAAAAAAACCTGATACGAATACAAAATTTTGAAAGGGATATGTATAATATGTAAAGGATGGGACAACCTGAAATCTCGACAGACATTATTATATACGGGTATGAAACATCTGAAAACCTTCTCTGATTGAACTTGAAATTCGGGGTATCCACAATCCGATTTACTAAAAAACTTTCAAGAGATAACGATTGACAAATAGAAGTATATTTTAAGGGCTTGAAAATGTTCGACCAAAATAGACTATCACACTCTAAATAATTGATCAAAAGGCTCATAGCATAGTTTCTTCTCAAATTTGTCCATCGGAATGTTTTCCTAACTAACTAAGTAACCATCACGCCATATCCCCGTAGGGGTAGGCAGCGAGGATAGAACGCCATACCACTCTGTCCTGACATAATTCTTTTGATTCCTCTACATTCACAGGTCTTCTCATGCACATACGCCGATTATACAGACATTTCACACGTCCACTTTCAAGTACTTGTCGTACTTGGTCATGTCTTGTCTTTTACGGCCTTCTTCGGCTTCTACATCTAGGCACACTTGAATTTAAACTTCTTTTAGCCGTTCTTTCCTCACTCATTCGCTCCACATGACCAAACCATCGTAAAAGCCCTTTCTTAATTTTGTCGATAGTGCTTATCTCAGCCTTGCATTCTACACTAATTTCAACATTTGTACACCTATCATACATAGTCTTACCACACATAGATCGCATTTCAACAGCATTCAGTCTACTTTCATCCTTATTTTTCCAACATCATGCTTCACTACCATACATAAGGGTTGGTACCAGAGCTCCGTTGTGTACTGCCAATTTTGCTTTTTTCGATAAGCTCTTATTTGCCACTATCGATTTCAAGGTACCATTTACTCTGTTTCCGGCACTAACCCTTCTTTCAATGTCCTTATCCACATTTCCGTCTCTTGTAAACATACTTTCCAAATATACAAATTCTTCAACCTGCTTTAAACTGTCTCCATTTACTATAATCTCGCGTTTTCCTAAGTTATTTTAATAAGTCGATTCCATTGTATTTCATTTGCGATTATTGTAAGAAGAAAATTTCAATACGTTTCATACAGGAAATTAACAGATTGTTTCAAATCATCAACTTATTCAAATGAACAATTATAAGATTTAATAAAAATTTACGTCTTTCCGCTGTTTTATTTGTGTATTTTTTTATGAAATCAAGATTATAACATTAAATAGGGATAAAAATTTAATGTTTCTCGAGTTTCTGAAAACTCACTACATTTCCTGGAATAAAGTATTTCGTATATATTGACTTCGACGATTGCAAAAAAAAATACATCTTTTCTCCGAATTGAGGAGTACCAAAATTGAAATTGAGTGATTATTACATGAAACGTTTCTCGCTCCGTATAATAATTATTACCTATAGATAAAATAAATATAGTCTTAGACTTCAAGCGATATTAAAAGCAAGAAAAATTATGAAAATAGAAGATGATGCCAAAAGATAAGTAATAGAAATAAATGCAATAATTTTTATTGCAACATTTTTGGGTGTGTTCAAATACTTGTACACAAATCTGGATCTATCCCAAGACGGGTAGGTATATATTTCATTTTATATCCCTACAGAGATGAAATAGAATTTATTCAAATTCAGGAATATGGATATTCGAGCGCTTACAGGGCTTATGACCTGTCATTGGCTGGGTAAAGTGGCCACTTTACGTACTAAGTAACATTTTTGATTTATTATTTATGTTACGAAGCGAAAACTTTTCACCAGCGCGTAACTAGCTCCATCTATGCATTGATATTGAAGTTTTTATTAGCAAATTCACTTTTGAAATTTGGCGATTACTAATAATTAATTTAACTCGGTGCCGATTTATTCCATTTTAAAACCTAGCTTTAAGATTATTTTTGTGTTTTATTTAGTTTAAAATAAACCTTTTCAATTTAATAAACCGATGAATCGGAATTCCTAATAAATGAAATCATTTTACAGTGAACTCGTTTTGCATTAAAAACGCAATATCTTTTTTACTGAAGTAAAACATAGTAAATGTTATACTATTTTAAAAACGACATAAATTGAACTTTTTTTAAAATGACTTGCCAGGTTAGCGCCATAAATTTTTTTTTCAGGGTGAAGAGTCAAAGTTACCTAAAGATTTATTTCTAATTCATTAACCCGGCATTAATATTTGTTTCCCGTCAAATCAAACCAGTATTTGTAATATTTTGGACTTTGATCAACAGAAGAGTTATTTAAAATTGTAGGATATAAATAAGAATCTTAAAGAATAAAAATTTGAAAAAGTGGCACCCGGAAAACTGATCTATGACGTTTTCAGGAAATTCATAAAAGTGGAAATATTTTGAAAACTAAGGCACTTTTACTGAGGTCATATTTGCATTTTTTGGTGAGTCATGAGCTGGCCTAACACTCCTTAACAGGAGTACCTTGGATTATGGGACACCCTGTATATGCCAATGTGTTCAAAAATAAAATGCGGGTGTTTCTGTCAATGTGTCTATTACACTCAGTTCTCTAAAGATTGTTAAAATATGCAGTTTTGTAGAATAAACAACTTGATTTTAAAAAAAGACTTTTTGGACTTGCATCCATCTGATCCTTGGGTTCAGAAATATGCATGTGCAAGTGTATGTCCATTCCACTTGAAAATGATGAATCATCTGTACCGTGAACCAATTACATACATTTTTCAAAGCAAGAGCAGAAATGGTAAAGTAAATTTCACAATCCTACCGTAAATCGAGTTTCATCTAGTTATTATGACTTTTTAATGGATTATTCTCTCACAAACTTGTATATTTATACATATTTTCTAGGTGAAAAATGATTTATTTACATCAAACAGACCACTGATACATACTATCCTTAATTTATATCACTTAATACTTACTGTAAAAATCTTCAGATAAAATAAATAAATAAATAAAAATAAAAACCAAGATCAACATCTGATAGGCAACTAGCTAACCGACCATCACGCCATTTATCCGAAGAGGTAGGCAGATAGTATAGAACGCCACATCACTCGGTCCTGGCACGCTTCCCTTGCTTCCTTCACATTCATACATCTTATCATGCACGCTCGGCGACTATACCGAATTTTTACATACAATTTCAAGTACTTGTTGTACTTGATCATGGCATGTCTTTCACGGCCTTCTTCGACTCCTATACCCACGCACACTGGCATTATAACTTATTTTAGCCGTTCGTTCATCGCTCATTTGCTCCACATCACCAAACTATGGTAAATAAATAAATTAAATTAAATAGTTTTTAATTTGGCAAAAATAAAATCCGTTTTCCCTGAAAACCAAATTAGTAGGTTTTTTTAAAAAACATGGTTTTATACGGAATGAAATGTCAGAATGAAAGATGGGATAATGTAAGATGCTTTTAAGACGTGGTGCTGGAGTAGGATGCTACGCATCCCAGAACTATCCCTATCCCACAGGAACTCAACATTACCGATAACTACATATTATATAATGACACGCGACTTGCTAGTAAATTATATTAACATGTTTCAGACATATTTACAGACACAGTAAGGGTCTGGTAAAGTTGATAGGTAGAACAACAAACGAGCTAACATGGCCCTCTCTAAATGCTTCAATTTTTGTATGGACAGATGGACAGGGAGGAATAGAGGCGATTTGCCCAGTTTATTCCTAAGCAATCCGAAGACTATAACGCTCAGCATCTAGCATGACGAAGAAGATTAAGAACGCTGTGAACTCAGAATAATATATATAGGGTTGATTGATATGGCATTTATTTTGTAGAACTCCATGATATCTTATGTTAAAATCAAAAAAAACGATTTTTTTTGGTTCTACGTGATACTATTATCAAGTTAGTGACAATTGTTTCGCCATGTAAGGGCATTATCAAACTGTGGCGTTGAAACATTAACATCTTATTTTATACAATATTGGCTTATTAGTTACAGTTTTTAAGAATAGGGAGAGGAACATCTGTGGATTTTTACTAGATTCCTGATTTCAGTATTCTCTTTAAGTAATTTCAGTATCTCCCTATTCTTAAAAACTGTTTTGAGAATTTATTTAAAATGAACATGTTTTAACATATAAAAAAGTGGTAAAAATACCAATTTTCAGTCAGTTCCTAGTATCAAAATAGAGGCATATATTGTATTATTATTATGATTACCTATAGAATATAATAGTATAGGTATAAACTCACATCATATTTGTTATTTATCACATAAACATTCACTTTATCAACTGCCGACTTTCATTCGACTGTCAAAATGAAGAAACCAGATGCAAGTACAAAGGTAAAATATTTTCAAGGCCCTTAAGGATATAGATACCGTTTTTCTGAGATACGCTTAATTATAATATACAAAGTCCGATTGTAACACGGCATAAATTACTTACACATTAATAATTCAAATAATTTTTACGAACAACCAAAATTCTATGATTTAATATGCATCAATCTCTTCTTCTTCTTCTTCATCAGCCATTGTTCGTCCACTGCTGGACATAGGCCTCCCCTATATTGGTCCACTGCTTTCTGTCCTGGGCGTCGAGCTGCCATCTGGATCCTGCAGTACTTTTTATGTCATCTGTCCATCTTCTTGGTGGTCTTCCTACAGGTCTCCTTGCAGCTCTAGGTCTCCAGTTCAGCAGGCGCTTCGTCCATCGGTCCTCATTCTGGCATGCCACATGTCCAGCCCATGTCCACTTCAGCTGGGAGATTGCTTTTATGACGTCTACTACTCTAGTCCGTCTTCTTATCTCCTCGTTAGTGACATGGTCTCTTAAACTGATGCCGAGCATGCTTCGCTCCATTGCCCTTTGCGCTACACGGAATTTATTGGCCGATTGGATAGTCAGTGTCAATGTCTCAGCCCCATAAGTCAGCACTGGAAGTATGCACATGTTAAATACCTGCCTTTTAAGGTTGTTAGGAATTGGACTCTTCATAATGTGGGATACATTCCCAAACGCTGCCCATCCCAGCCTAATTTGGCGGTTTATTTCAGCTGTTTGGTTGTCTCTTCCTAACTTAATCAGGTTGCCTAGATATACATACTCCTTTACATTTTCAAAGTCATATAAAAATGATTTTTCTAAAAAAGTGTTTGGGTAATCGGAGCATTTATTTTCGATTTAGTGTACTTAGTTCTCCATCGTCAGTGAAACAAATAAATCCAAATTGATGGTTCGTATTCCGATTAATTAGTTTGTTAAATGAGGCAGTTAACAGCTTTTATAATAATACAATATATTGATGGTGGGCAGGTCGTAGTACTCGCACGTAAAAAGGGGCTGAAAACACATTTCGCATACAATAGGAATGAAATATTTTGAACAAAGCGGCCACTAGACCGTGCCATGTCCAACGACCGGATAACAAGCCTTGCTAAATGACTCGAGATTTGGGAATAAAAAATGTTCCAATCTGGGCGTTAAATTATCGTGGAAAGCGGAAAAAATCAGGGGGTTTATAGGACAGCGTATAGTGAACAGGGGAGTATTACTGGGCAGTATTTAAACAATAGAGAGAAGAGGGAGGAGAGAGAGGCCTTTTACTCTATTTTTTATTTTCAATCTATTTGATTACCCAAGTAACAATTTTAGTTCTAAAATGGTCATAATTAGGTTTAGTCACCTTAGTTGGTGGCCAATTGAGTAGTACATTTCGTGAGAATGTGGGTGCACAGAGAGAGAGAGAGTAAAACAGGTACATACGTTTTTACAATGGTCGTTTTTTCACAAAAACTAACTACTGATGCTAAAACTTAACTAACTGCAATATGAATGAAAAAAAGAATGGTGAAAATGGTTAAAATAAAAATGATTTTATATTCTCGAAAGTTGCCGGGAATAATATTCCTTATATACGCGTACGCTCACGTAAGGGGCCAAAAGGATTCTCATCGTAGTTCGTACGCGTTTGTACGCGTTCGTACGCGTTCGTCGTCCGTCGTCATCTTCGCGCGCGTGACGTCATTGTTTCCCGCCACACAGGTATTAGAACCGTTCTAGAACCTAATTATGACCCTCTTAGAACAAAATTGTTGGTTGGGAAGGGGCTGTAAAAAATTTAAAAAATCCATTATACACGGTGTAGCAAAACTCGATGTACAAGCGGGAAACCAGTGAAAGTACGTCATGTCGATTTTTTTGATTTTTTTTTATTTGACCCGTAGTTTTCGAGAAAAAAGATCTTTTCGAGATAATTTTTTGCAAATTGTTTTCAAATATATTAAATATATTCAGTCAAATTAATACTATTAATAAAGGATTCAAGCTATTTTACTTAATCTGCATACCTATAAAATCTTTTACGAGAAGAAAGATTTTTTTTTTCAAGCCCAGATAAAAAAGTCATATTACACATTCGACTCCAAATATATGATGTAGATTCACCAGTTTTCAGGTTGTACTGCAAGTTTTGTTGCTCCATGTATTATTTAATGAAAGTAAAGTTATGCGGATATGATTATGTTGCCTAGTATTATTGCAAACGTATTCTAAAATCCTAATTATATTACGTTGTTTACATTTAATTACCAACAAATTACATAGTTATATTGTTTTGAATATAATTATCGTTCACATGACTAAAATAACCTATAAAATTACCACATATAACATTATATTGTGCGGTGGCAAATTGTAGGAAAAATATAGACCGCTATAAATTATGATAGAATGGCTTCCTGATTTTGATCTAAACCATGACGACAGAAAGTCCATAAAATTTAACTGCACGCTATTGCATTCGTGACAGATTAATTACAAGGTTGATATTTCCCCAACTGGAGCTACACCAGGACACAAATAAACTAACCAAACATCCTACGTCTGTGGGCAATATCATTTAAAACTAATTTGTTTTGTAAATAAGAAAAGCCATTTTGATAACGCGTTTTATTTATATATTTCGTAAACGATTTATGAAAACTAAATTCTGTGGTGTCTAGGAAAAGGGTCAGTCACGCATAATTTTTACAGTACGGCTGTTTTACTAGTTCACTGCTTTTGTCTCTTAAGTTTTTCTTATATTCTAGGTTTAATAACTTTTTTGACTCATCTTTAAGAATAATCATAAAAAAAATATCAAAAAAGCTTTACAGGCACTAGCAGAGAATCAATAAACGGTCGTATTGTAAAATTTATGCCTGACTGACTCATGCCCCTTTTCCTAGACACCACAGAATTGTTAAAATACTAATCTTGCATAGGGGAGGAGTGTAGGTACTAGTTGTCTCAAAAAATGGTTTTTAATTTTTAGAGAAAAAAATAAAAACAAGTCGACGTAGCTTTATTACGTAGATGTATTTTAGAAACGAAGCGTGTTTTAGCTTTCTGAATAAATATCCATACAAGTTAAAAAATCAAATTTTGAGACAACATTCCTCATACCTGGGGAAGCTGTCTCAGACATTAAGGCACGTTGTGTTTGAAAAAAAAACCAGCATAACTCAGAAATTCTGATGGATGTAGGTCTGTTCGTACCTGATAACTATCTTCGACAAAGACAGCATCGATTGTTTTACCTACCACGATGCAGAACCAACCTGCCAATGGTTATGCCTGTTGGTAGAGCAATCTTGCTACTTAATCGCATCATCTCGGATGTCGACATATTTCACGACAGTGGGTCTTCCGTTAGGAAAGCACTTTCTAACTTAAAATTTTTCTATCTATACTTTGTTACTAACATTACTATATATTGTCATGTACAATTTATTATTTTATTTAGAATGAATTGGATTTTTTTCGGAATGTTCTAAATAACTGAAATAAAATAAAAAATGAAATGAAATAATGAACGCATTTATTTATATTTTTAAAATTTTGTGATTTGTGTTGTTAGGTAATTTGTTAATTTGATTATCTGAACATGTAGAAATATTTAGAGCTGTACTAAAAAATAATATACATATAAATGAATTAGTTCCTTGCATCGTGACGTTAAAATTATAAGTTAAATATTAAGAAACAGCTGGCTGGCGATCGGGTTTTCTGGAGGGATTATGTACACGCCACGCAGTTCTGACGTAATCTACTGATGGATAGATATGAGATTATGCTATTATTCAACTTTTTATTACGTTTCCTTTACAATTCCCAATTAAGAATTTTCAATACTTTTAATACATATTTTTTATTTTGTAAAGAATAATTTCGGTACATTCCATTTGTGTGAGGTTTTCTCAAACGCTAGCACATATATCTTGAAAATGAATATTGCAAGCAACATTTGTGTGAAAACGACTTGGGAAGATAAATATTTGAATGCCTATTGCCCATACTTCTTCATTCTTCTGCCTTGAGGAAGTATAAAAAATATATATAGGTATTTCAAGAAGCCTTTTTCATTTCATAAAATTTATTTTTTTCCAACGTTAATACATGTCAGAACAGTAATTGAAAGTCACGACAATTAGTAGGTAGTTACATAAATAATGTAGGTTCATAGGTAAGTCAAAATATAAAAAAATATATAGTTCATGTCGCACCTTTAGGACTAAAACGACCTAATTCAAAACAGGTTGTAATGATATATCATCATAAAAGACTGAAAAATGAACATTGTACGTATGTAATTTAGTATTTATTTTATATTTTTTTTTAAACACAGAAAGGTAGGTACATAATTTACTATAAAAAATAAGAAGAAATCGATATGAACAAATACGATGGTATTTACTTGCTTCTACTGAGAACTGAGAATTTTGAATTTGGTTGTTTTCGTAGTAAAGGTGCGATGTAATTTCATACGAACGTCGTGTATTTTGCAGTAAACTGAGGGCTTAATGATTTTTTTGCGTTTTTCAGCTTTAAAAAAAATGAAAATAAGTTATTATGACAGACAGAGATACTAAAATAAAAAAAATTGCTTGAAAAAAAACATTGAAGAGTTATGAATCAGCATTTTGTATGGGTAACTCAAGGTTACATCACCGGATGCCGGGGATCTTTTCAAACACAGTACTTTACGGGTTAACACCAAGCATCCGTGCTATTTAAATAGTCATTATTTTTTAAATACTCTTTCTTGCACAAGATTCTCTTAATTTTAGTTTTTAATTTTTCTCAGTCAAAATAAAAATATTTGAGGGAATTTTATTATAAAAGCGTTTACAGTCTTCCGGGAATGAGTTACCAGCCTTATGCTGTCTTAATTTGGGGAGGTCTAGGTTTGCTTCATTTCTAGTGTTGAAGGGATGCCTTAGGAAAATTGTCTAAATTTTTGCAAGCATACATAATATGTTCATAAATGTATTGGCTTATAAATGAGACTTTAAAGAACTCTTCAATATACCTGACTACAGCTTATCGTTTATGATTTAATACTGTTTTGTTTTCTAAAGTAAATGTGTGGAAAATAAAATTATCATTATTGGATGTGAAATATCGAAATAATCGGCGCGGCGCGGCGTGTAAAAATGAGAAGAATTATGAATTTGGAAGAAGCAAGAGTAGTGTGCCTGGACAGAGGGATGTGGCGTTCCATCTTTTCTGTCAACTCTTCAGGAAATTGGCGTCAGTGATTTTAGTAATCTGACCATAACGCCACTTCTCTGAAATTCTTCTTTGAAGGTGAACACAATATAATGGAGAAAACAGGCGCCAGCATTTTCAATTACCTGCTACAGTTAGTGAAGCGTTTATCGTAATAACGACATCGCTAATACCCATATTAATTCCCAATTCTCAACACAAACTCCAGCCGAGCGCTGAATTCCGTTTGGAAAACAATAAAAAGCAACGTAATATTTCCTACTAAATTTTACCGTATTTATTATCAACGATAAATTTAACATTGCGTTTCAAAGGTCCTAATCAGCGACAGTGGTATATCCCAATGTTTTCTCCTTGGACTAAATAGAACGAGGGAAATATCTTATGTCATAGGTCGTGTAAGGCTTTTGAAAGAAATGTGAATATGTAATAAATATTATAGTCAATGGAGACAGATTAAAGCAGGTTGAAGAATTTGTATATTCTGGAAGTATGTTTACAAGAGACGGAAATGTGGATAAGGACATTGAGAGAAGGAAACAGAGTTAGTGGTGCCTTGAAAACGATAGTGGCAAATAATAACTTAACGAAAGAAGCAAAATTGGCAGTACACAACGGAGGTCTGGTACCAACCCTTATGTATGGTAGTGAAGCGTGGTGTTGGAAAAAGAAGGATGAAAGTAGACTGCATGCTGTTGAAATGCGATATATGTGTGGTAAGACTATGTATGATAGGTGTACAAATGTCGAAATTAGAGCAGAGTGCAAGGCTGAAATAAGCATTATCGACGAAATGAAGAAAGGGCTTTTACGTTGGTTTGGTCATGTGGAGCGAATGAGTGATGAAAGAACGGCTAAACGAAGTTTAAATGCAAGTGTGCCTGGATGTAGAAGCCGAGAAAGGCCGAGAAAGACATGGAATGACCAAGTACGACCAGTACTTGAAAGTGGACATGTGAAAAGTCGGAATAATCGGCGTGTGTGCATGAGATCTATGAATGTAGAGGAAGCGAAGAAAGTGTGTCAGGACAGAGTGGTATGGCGTTCTATCCTCTCTGCCTACACCCCTACGGGGAAATGGCGTGATGGTTAGTTAGTTAGTTAGTTAGTTAGCATAGTGGTAGCGCATGTGGCTACCGTGCATGAGAACACGGGTTCGATTTAACATGAAATACTTATTTATTTTTCATATTAATATTTCGCACATGCCCACTTTCGAAACAAGTGTGCATGTACGAAGTCGGAATAATCGACGTGCGTGCATGTGAGGTTGTATGAATGTGAAGGAAGCAAGAGAAGTATGCCGGGAGAGAGTAGTGTGGTGTTCGTCAGTTGGTTAGTTTATATTAATATTTTATGTGCGATACCTTGGACTGGTACTGAAGCGTATGACTGATCATTTTACCTTCACGTAACAGAAAATTATAAGATACATTATTAAGATACACTGCATTGAGTGTACCGATGCATTGTTTTAAGCACCATTGGGTGAGGATAAGGGAGAGTAATAGTAGTAGTATGTTATAGGTAACTAAGAAGGACATTGATTTAATTTTTATCTGGTGTAATTCCAGACAGAGACATGGAAGAAGCCTGTTCATAAACAATTCTTGTATTTATTCAATCATCCCTTCATTACATTTTCCTTCCAATCCGATTAAAATTATTCTCCTACTGAGGTTTTCACTTCTTCCTTTAATCGCTTGATTCCAATGGATATTTGAGTTTCCTAAATGCGTGCTGGAAACACACGTAATAAAATTAATGTTTATTTAGGACGATAGAAGATTTTACATTTACTGTTGAGTTATTCGACGTTAAAAAATAAAAAATTGAATGACTAATAATTTAAATAAGCATTTTTTTCAACTATTACTGTTTGCATCCTTTAATTTGTCAATAAAAACCATCATAACGCATAGTACTATCAGAATATATATTGTTTAAGAGCTGGTAAAGAAAAAATAAAATTCAGATAACAAAACTTACTGTATAATGCGCACCCACTGATGCATAGGGCACTGCATTGGTAGGTGCACCAAGTGCAATGTATCTAGATCATTTTATTACATGAAGGTAAGATGACCAGTCTTACGCTTCAGATCAGTCCAAGGTAACACAATAATTAATTAATTATATAAATATTGATTATTAAAAATAAAGCATCTTTTACTTAATCACCATAATTGGGAAGTGTAATTTAATAATTTTTAAATACTGTATTTTTTTTGGGAATATTTTCAATTTTACTGCGAAAAAAAAAAAAAAAAAATTCAAACGATTCCAGGTATAATTTTTTTTAAAAAACAAAGCTTATTCAAACGGATTGAAAACAAAAGCATTAGTTTCCAAAGCGCACAAAAAGGATCGTACTAAATACATAATTGATGCGTGGAACCAGAAAAGTGGCTATGTACTTTTTTCTATTTTAGGCGCTACTTACATCAAAACTTGGATTTAAATTAACTAGACCATATACATTTATAATAACCTGTTTTGGCGGAAAATCGCAATTGCGATATTTTAAAAATTAATTGCAGACAAAATAATGATAACAAAAATACGAAAAAAAATTGTTCATACCTAAGATATAAATCACCATCTAAGAAAATTTGAGAAAAAAGCCATTGGCCCATTACTGATTTCGTAGTTTTAGTAGAAATAAGAAATGCATAATTTAATGACTAAACTAAATACACCTAACAACATTTTTGAATGTATGCAAATACTTGTAGACAAATTACTGGATTATACCCATGCTGGGTGATATCAGATAGTATTGATATCCTAACAGAGACAGAAAAACTCTGGAAACGAATGTGGGTTATCTAGGCGTTTACAGGGCTTGTTGGGATATCAATAATATCTAAATACACCTACTTTAAATGCTCGACACAAACATCTAAATTAAAATTCTGAATGGAAACAATAAGCATAAATATAAAAGGTTATTTTTACAAATAACATTATTCTTTCTTAAGAATATATTAATTTAAGTATAAACGCGTAGGAAGTGGGATACTACATAAAATATTAATAACATAAAATGAGGAAATCCACTGCTACCCGGAATTGAATTTTAAAAATGCTTTCGTGTAGACGCGAATATTTAAAATTTTTGAAGTGGGATGAAATATCCCAAAAACGCACGCAAAAATTAATTAAAAATGTTGAAAATAGCATTCATTTCAAAATCTTAAACAATGACGTCACTCTTGGTATCTAAGTGTAGTGTTTCCGGTTTCCGTTTTTAAACCCCCGTAGCCGCGTTCCATGGCATTTTAATATGGAATACAATCTACATACAAGCTTCTATTGCAAAAAAGATGGCCGCCATTCAGTCTCCCTAGAACAGCTGTTAACAGTATATGACAGTTGAGTCGGCGGTATATTTTATCTGTGCTTCCCGCGTCAGTTTGCATAGATTTTTGACAGTTTTGTTACTGGCTGGAGAAATACCATGGCCTTAAACAATTTTATGACGTCACTCCTGCAAAAATGACGCAGTTAGTACATAGTGGTATTTGGCGCGGTATTTGAAATGTGCAACTTTAAAAAATCGTTTCTTCATCAATAACTTATAAAAAAATATTAAATATATTGTTTTTGTTTAGTTAAATAGTAAGTTTATAGAAAAAAAATTACTTTAGAAAACAGTGGATTCCCTCATTCTTTTAAACTGAAATCATTTGATACATAACAACCTACGCATTGTTAGAGTTAAATTGGCTCCAAGATAAAAATAAATATCATTGTTCATAAGGGAATGTTATTACTTTTTTAGGTCATTATTTTCATAAAGCCTTAGGAAACTCATAAAAATCATTTTGTGTTTTGTTATTCAAAATAATTGTGTGGTTTTGAACATTAATATCAAATAACTCGAATGTAGCGGGTAATTTAAATTCAAATAAGATAACATAATTTTTTTCTATGGAAAATATTTATGATAAATGTTGGGTATTATCTTTTAAAACAGCTTTTACTCACGAATTTTTTTTTAAAAAACGATAACATTATAACAATTTTTAATATATGTTCTTTACCTTTAAATATTAAATTTTTTATTAAATCAAAGTGCTTTGTTTGTAAATAATATTTGCTGAATTTCCTATTTACATAATAAGAGTTTGATTCTGTGCCTCCTGTGATAAGTGATACAAGTCAAAAATCACCATTTTACAAGAGAGCAAAAACAAGATTTAAAAAATCCTAATTTGTCAACTAAGTGGGCTAGATTACACATAAAAACCCTAATTTTTAGAAAAAAAACACTCACTTTCACTGCATTTTCATTTTTAGTAAATATTATAAGTAAATATTATAGTTTTAAAGTAATTCATGAAAACCCTGTAAGTTGAACATTTTTCATTTCCAATGTGTGTTGAATTATACAAGTACAGTTAAATTATATTGCACCTTTAAGTTGTCTTTGTGTAAACTGATGTACAAGAAGTAAAAAAAGTTGTACCATAATGCAATAATTATTGTACCCTAATCACAATTGGGAAAAATTGGTTTAAAGTGATATAACTCTAAATATATCAATATTCGAAAAATAAAATACGAAAATGAATATAACCGTTCTTATACCACAAATCACTAAAAACAATATGTGGAACAATTACTTAAAGGGGTTACAACTTGACATTATTTATCACTATATTCACATTTTTTTTTGCCAAAATCCTGACGATTATATCAACTTGCACCAAACTATCTCCGAAACTATAGCAGAAGTACCTACGTGAGTGAGACCAAAAAAAGAGGATTTTTTTGTGATCATTTCCATGTAAAAATCATAAAAAGGGTACAACTCGACCTAAATCACTCATCACAGGAGGCACAGAATTATTCGATAGAATAAACTAATTTGATATCCACAAAGGGGTCAAACAGGGATGTGTGATGTTACCATGGTTGTTCAGCTTATACATGGATTAATGCATGGAAGAATTGAAAAGTATGGGTGTGGCAGCAAAAATGAGTAATTTGAATGTCAGTTGCCTTCTGTACGCTGATGACGCAGTGCTCCTTGCTGATAGCGAAGAAGAGCTGCAGTCCTTGGTCACAAAGGTTTATGATGATGTGTGCAAGGAGAGTGATTTGTTAATGAATGTGGAAAAGTCAAATGTGTTTTGGTTTTTGAAAGAAATTTGAATATGACCGTATGTAAATGGAGACAGATTAAAGCAGGTTGACGAGATTGTATATTTGGGAAGTACCTATGTTTACAAGAGACGGAAATGTGGATAAGAACATTGAGAGAAGGGTTGGTGCCGAAAACAGAGTTGATGGTGCCCTAAAATCGATAGTGGCAAACAAGAACTTATCGAAAGAAGCAAAATTGGCAGTACACAGAGGATGAAAGTAGACTGAATGCTGTTAAAATGCAATCTCTCAGGCGAATGTGTGGTAGACTATGTATGATAGGTGTACAAATGTCGAAATTATAGCAGAGTGCAAGGCTGAGATAAGCATTATCGACAAAATTAAGAAGGGGCTTTAACGATGGTTTGGTCATGTGGAGCAAATGAGTGAAGAAAGAACGGCTAAAACAAGTTTAAATGCAAGTGTGCCTGGACGTAGAAGCCGAGGAAGGCCGAGAAAGATATGGCATGACCAAGTACAACAAGAACTTGAAGGTGGACATGTGAAAAGTCGGAATAATCGGCGTATGTGCATGAGAAGATGTATGAATGTAGAGGAAGCAAAGGAAGTATGGGACAGAGTGGTATGGCGTTTTATCCCCTCTGCCTACCCCTACGGGGAAATGGCGGGATGGTTAGTTAGTTAGTTAGTTAGATATATGTTATAAACTGCAAAGAATGATAGAAAACTTAAGCAAAATGCTTATGAGGTTAAAGTGAGGTTAATGTAAAATTTAAAATTGCAGGGAAGCTTTAAGGAGAATCAAAGTTTCAGTTTTCAAGAGAAGATTTTGCTTTAGCAGACTTGTAAAAGTGCACCCGGATAAGAAATGCCATCTTACATAGCCAAACATTTCAGCGAGGGATGAGATGACTCGAGGAGAGGAAATGAACCGAATCTGATATCTAGGAATCGGAAATACGATACAAACAAGATGTATGACAATATATGGGGCACGTAAAAAACTAAGAAAATAAAAAGTTTGAAATACGAAATACTACTAATGAAAATAAAAAAAATTAATAATAATTTTTATTTATTTTTTTTTTATTTATATTATTTATTTACAGGAAAAACCAACAGTCAAATATAATCATTAAAATAACATAAAAAGAAAACAGTGTAGACCAATTACAGGTTCTCACAGGTAGTAACAACAAAGATTAAAAAAAGAAAGAAAAATATTCTCATCGTAAGATTATTCTAGAAAAAAATACAAGAAAAAAAGGAAGAAAAAAAATGCTAACTCAACAAGTGTGGTGTCATTTGGATAGCAAACGCCGCACATCACCATGGTTATTCTTTGTTGCCAATTTTCTATGTTTACACTATCACGATTTAAATATCGATTATACTAGATACTATTATCCCTTAATCGCATCCAATGGGGAATAGTGCACTGCGTTCACATACCAAGTATAGTGAATCTTAATAATTTGTTACATGAAGACAAGATGATCACTCTCCCTATGTGGAGCATATGGAGTCCACAAACTGCCTCCAGGCCAAGCGATCGGCAGCCAGCTCCCGCGCACTTTCCCGGTCAGGTCCACGTCACGGATTGTAAACAGAGGACGTCCAAGACGCCGAGAACCTGATGCCTTGTAAAATAGGCAAGCATGGTGGCGGCTCTCGGGAGGCATACGTAGTATATGGCCTAGCCAGCCGAAACGCCTTCGCCGGATGACAGTAGATACCAAGGATTGCTGTGTCCGTTGCTTCACCTCTGTGTTCCTTACAAAGTCAAACCACCGGTACACATAATTACTAACGGTACAATTCAATTTAATGGCGTAGGTTTATTTTTATCTTTACTTAGTGGAAGTTGATGTTTCCAATTGTGGATTCGAATATTTTATTAATAAAATGGTAAATCTGTGTAAATAAATCAACCTTGCATTTTCTGCAATCTTAGTAGGCGGCGTTGCATTAGCAGGGTTGCAGCATTCAAGCATTTTTTCCTATTCAATGAACCTGATGTTTTCTGATACATGTTTGTTCGTGTATTCAAATCGTTATCTACTGCCTTTACTACTGCAGCTACGATTTAAAATCTAACTCGACTTTTCGTTCCACAGTGTGTTTTTTGTAACAGCTGTTTACTATCAGGGTATTGAAATAAATTCAGATGCAATCAATCGGTTGATGGAAATGTTTTTGACATAATTATGTCGAGCTAGAGTAACTAACTAAAAATGTTGAAGTGGTTGAGAGTCGGGGGAGAAACACATGATCGACTTATTACTTAATTTTAAATTATTACTATACAAAGCCCTGATGATGGAGTAGTGTGTCTCCGAAACCGGTTGGCGTGTTAAAAAATAAAAAAGTAATGAACAAAAGTTGTTTAATTTCATAATTATTATTTATTATTTATTCTTAAAATAGTACATACCTAATTACGTATGTCCTAATATTAACAATTATTCGTTTGTACAAATGTATAGCAAAACCCTTAACATAATTATCTAATATTAATTGAAACATATTGTCTTAATTTAGGCTTAAATAAAAACACATGTTTTTCTTTTTTTATATCTCCGAAATTCTGTCATACATTTTGACTGCTCGGTGCATCAGGGAATTTTGCGACATAGCTTTTTTCCGAAATGGTAGCCTTAGTTTAATTTTATTTAAATAATTAACTATTTCAATACAACAAGATTTCCCACCATATATCCCCTTCTTTCTAGATTCTCTTCTCCATATATCACTCCCCATAGTTTTATTTTTTATATTATGTTTTTTTTTCGTTCTATACCTACATCATTGTTGTACAAATGCTATCTGCCCGCCCATCTATTAGCTGTGATTAAGGTTTGTAGACTTGACTTACACCACTCTGTAATTGATTGGTTGGAAGATATTTCTTTTTAACAATAAACCCGCCACCTACGCCATTGTACAGAAAGTATATTATATTTTTTTTTTATTTGGTTACATTTAATATTATTAGCTGTATGTACACAAAATTAAGTGACAAAGACTTTTTTCCCTAAAAATAAGAGATAGCTCGGAGCATGAATCTGTTAGGCGACGCGACGCTCTGTTAATCAAGCGTTTAACTCAATAAATTAGGGAGACAGCTATGTAATTACAACTTGTAGCTGTTAGTCATGGACAAAAATTTATTTCTTAAAAAAATTTAAAATAAAAAATTAACAATATTCTGTTTCATTTTATATCCCTATAGAGATGAGGTAGATTTTTTTCGAATTCAGAAATATGGATATTCGAGCGTTTACAGGGCTTATGACGTGTTATTGGCTGGGTTGAGTGGCCACTTTACGTACTACAACATTCCCCATTCCGCTTATTAGCGAATATCCACACCAGGTAACATTTTTGATTTTGTATATATGTTACGAATCGAGAATCATCCACCAGCGCGTTAAAAGCTTCATTAATGCATTTATTTATTAGCAAATTACTTTATTTTTAATTACTAGAATGTTGTAGTACATAAAGTGGGCACTTAACCCAGCCAGTGACAGGTCACAAGTCCTGTAAACGCTTGAATATTCGTACTCCCGAATTTAAAAAAAATCCTCTTCATCTCTACTCCCGCCATGGGATTAATCCAGATTTGTGTGCAAGTATTTGAATAACCTTCGCTTCCCGAGAGCCTTAACCATGCTTGCCTATTTTACAAGGCATCAGGTTCTCGGCGTCCTGGACGTCCACTGTTGACAATCCGTGACGTGGACCTGACCGGCAGGATGCGCGGAAGCTGGCGGCCGATCGCTTGGCTTGGAGGCAGTTTCCGGAATCCATAAGCTCCACATAGGGAGCGGATATAGTATGATGATTGTGTCGATTTGAACACACTTGTGATATGAGAATAAATAAATGAATGAACTGAGATATAAATTGTAATTTAATGTAAGCCCGTAATAGGTAAAATCCAGTTTTTGTCTACAAGTTTATTTATTTATTAATTACAGGTAACTCTACAATGTGACAATATCTATCATTTTTACATTTTATCAAAACAATTACATACACGGTTTTATTGCACATCAATTACATAATTACACAGCATTATTATTCTCGTACACAATTTACAGGTTTAAAAAGCTTTAAGTAGTTTGCATTAATATGTTCGATCAGAGGTTACAAAAAAATTTTCAAGTTCCTCTTGAATTTACCACATCTATCATTAAATACATCAATATTTTTACATCTATCATTAAATACATCAATAGTTTATATAGATTTTAATTAAATAAAATTGAAAATGTGAATTAGTTGAGCCAAAAGCTAGCGAATCCAGTTGATCTGATAGTGAACAGGCATGTATGTAAGCTAAGCATTCATCAGCTTGTATTTACGAACAAAACGCTCACATGCAAGCACTTGAGGGCGAAAATACATTCAGCATGGCACAAAGCAGGCGACGCGCGACGGTGTACCATAATTTTAGACATCGTCTCTTAAGACAATAGAAACCCTATCGAGGCATATTTGCTTTGCAGGCTCTCTCAGGGTTGGTTGGTATTTAACCACTGTTGAAAATGTAAATGTTTGTACGTGCGTGAAGCCATAACACTAAAATCTTTTCTAAAGGGTTTGCTTCCCTCCCCTTAGGCCTGGGTAATATTGTGACCGAGGGGGTCAAATTCCACCCCGAGCTCCAACGTTTCGCTTTTGTGATTTTATTAAACTTTTAGTTACAACTAGCTAACTTTTTTGCTTAACAACTTAACACTTAACGCAGGAAAATCAATGGAACTTCCATAAAAAAGTTTTTTACTGTTATAAAAATCTATTTATATGGCTTCTGAATTTTCCCGTGACTTACCGAGTGCCTAAACCCGCATAAATATATTAATTAAAGTTTTATAAGTGAACTTAGTTCGCATTGTTATTTATTAATGTAATTTATTTTTAATAAATGAAACTATTTATTTATGTTTATCTATACTTAATTTAATATTGTAAAGCGCAAAACTATTTATTGCCTTTATTTAATAACTAACTAACTAACCATCACGCTATTTCCCCGAAGGGGTAGGCAGAAATGATCGAACGCCACACTACTCTGTCCTTGCGCACTTTCCTTGCTTCATATTCTCATGAACGCAAGTCCATTATTCCGACTTTTTACATGACCATTTTCAATTATTTGTTGTACTTGATAATGCCATGTCTTTCTCGGCCTTCTTCAACTTCTACACTCAGACACACTCGCATCGTAAAGCCTCTCATCATTCATTCGCTCCACATGACCGAACCATGGTAAAAGTCATTTTTTAATTTTGTCGATAATGCCTCTAATTTCGACGTTAGGGCACCTATAATTCATGGTTTTTTCCACACGTTTGCCTGAGAGATCGCATTTTAACAGCATTCAATAAATTATCAGGATACGCTGCGCTGAGTGTAAAAACGAAGTATCTTATGCATCATTTGATCGATTTAAAAATAAGCACGAGTTCGTCCAATCAGTCGATTTCACGATTCAAATACTTATGTGTTCATTTATAATAAAACATATTATTGATATAAACAACATTTTGAGTGTGTCAAAATACTTGTAGACAAAAACTGGATTTCACCCATTACGGGCTAATAATTACAATTTGACACACAAATTGAATATTCATCTTCAGGCGTTTCCTAGTAGGTGATATAATTCGGTAAGAATCTTACTTGCAATCATAAAGGTTTCTGCTAAAATGCTTAGCAATTTTCTCAATGGATGACAGAGAGTGTTCACATGTGAAGCGTCGCGCCATTTTATTGTATATTGGCAGATATGGATATCAAATACTAGGTGAAATAAAGGAATGTTGTAAATACATCAAGCGGCTACTTAACCCAGCCAATGACAGGTCATAAGCCCTGTAAACGCCTAGATATCCATATTCTCTTCCAAATTTCTCGTCTCTGTTGAGATGTCAAATTGTAATATTATTGATATTTTAACACAGAGAAGAGAAGCTCTGGAAACGAATGTGGATTTTCTAGGCGCTTACAGGGCTTATGACCTGTCATTGGCTGGGTTAAGTGGCCACTTGATGTATTACAACATTCCCCATTCCGCCCATCATTGTAGTTTTTGAGAATCTCTGTTTCTGTTGGGATATCAATAATATTTGATATAAGCCCGTCATGGGTGTAATCCAGGAATCTGTCTACATGTATTCGTACGCAATCGAAATGTGATTTATAATAT
Source organism: Micrasema minimum (assembly GCA_022494985.1). NCBI lineage: Eukaryota > Metazoa > Arthropoda > Insecta > Trichoptera > Brachycentridae > Micrasema > Micrasema minimum. The sequence goes on along the minus strand of JAGVSP010001278.1, from coordinate 7,491 downwards.
TTTAACCCAATATTTTTTCTGACGAACTGCCAATACCATCGCTCTTTTTACATTTTGGAACCTGTTCAAAAATATTCTAACAGACAACTGTGTAAATGAAACTAACAGGATTTAATACTACAAAAATATTAAATTTATTTCATTTAATCGTCGGAACATATTTCCAAATTCTGCACAACTTTTTTAAAAAGGGACGTAGGTACCTACGTATATATCTATTTATATTTACAGCTGCAGTCCTTGGTCACAAAGGTTTACGATGTGTGCAAGGAGAGTGATTTGTTAATGAATGTGGAAAAGTCAAATGTGATGGTTTTTGAAAGAAATTTGAATATGACCGTATGTAATATTATAGTAAATGGAGACAGATTAAAGCAGGTTGAAGAATTTGTATATTTGGGAAGTGTGGATAAGAACATTGAGAGAAGGATTAGTGCCGGAAACAGAGTTAATGGTGCCTTAAAATCGATAGTGGCAAATAGGAACTTATCGAAAGAAGCAAAATTGGCAGTACACAACGGAGTTCTGGTACCAACCCTTATGTATGGTAGTGAAGCGTGGTGTTGGAAAAAGAAGGATAAAAGTAGACTACATGCTGTTGAAATGCGATCTCTTAGGCGAATGTGTGGTAAGACTATGTATGGTAGGTGTACAAATGTCGAAATTAGAGCAGAGTGCAAGGCTGAGATAAGCATTATCGACAAAATTAAGAAGGGGCTTTTACGATGGTTTGGTCATGTGGAGCGAATGAGTGAGGAAAGAACGGCTAAAAGAAGTTTAAATCCAAGTGTGCCTGGGTGCAGAAGCCGAGAAAGGCCGAGAAAGACATGGCATGACCAAGTACGACAAGAACTTGAAGGTGGACATGTGAAAAGTCGGAATAATCGGCGTATGTGCATGAGAAGATGTATGAATGTAGAGGAAGCAAAGGAAGTATGTCAGGACAGGGTGATATGGTGTTCTATCCTCTCTGCCTACCCTTACGTATATTAAATATGCTAAGGATATAGCGGAAATATCTACGTGTATGTAGTGTAAGTATTAAGTAAGTCAAAAACATTGTGAAAAATGATAAGAATAGTGAGACTTAACATCCAATATGTAGGATATATCGCACCTTCAGGACGAAAATGACCTAATTCAAAATACCAATTTTTTTGAAATTCTCAGTAGAAGCAAGTAAACACCATCGTATTTGTGCGTAGATTTCCACGGTCGTTGATGATTATATTTGTTTTGTTTTTTGGGATTATCCGTTTTTGGTCCTCTCCGACGTTTCGGCCACCGTTGCAGGCGCCATCTTCAGGGTGAAGTATGTATGATGTAAAATGTGGTGTGTTTATGTACTTGGAATTTGTACCACCAAAATACCTTCTGCCGATTGCGACACGGTACAAATTCCAAGTACATAAACTCATCACATTTTATATCATACATTTATCACCCTGAAGACGGCGCCTACAAACGGTGGCCGAAGCGTCGGAGAGGACCAAAAAACAAAACAAAATAGAACCATCGTATTTGCTCATATCGATTTTTTCTTATTTTTATAGGAAATTATGTACCTTTTTGTGTTTTTTTTTTATATTTTAGTTTTATTTACTGTCAGAAATAATTTTACAGTAGTCCTTATAAAACTAACACAAGTTTTGTCATAAGGTTCTACAGTTTATAAAAATAAAAATAAAACTAAACAAATAGAAAAAAAAAAAAAGAAAATAAATACTGAATTATGTATAATGTCCTTTTTTTATTCTTTTATGATGATATGTAATTGGAACCCTTTTAAAAAATTAAGTCGTTTTCGTCCTAAAGGTGCGATATATTATGATAGATGAAGTTGCTCTAGCGTCTGAAATAAAAGTCTTAATAATTCCTCCTCGTAGACACGATTTATTTAGCTCCCGATACTTCACCCCCCACCCCCTCATCATCCGAGCCATCGATAGTTGTCACCCAGGCCGGGGGAACCGGCGGGAAACGGGGGGAAGGGCAGAATACAATTCATAGTGAATCCGCGCAATAAATAACGCGGAACATGCCGAACTAGGTACTAAATTCTAGATTGAATGTTAAAAAATAAGTTCGGCTCGGAACTTTGACTCGGCTCGGGTGGAGGAATACTAAAGGGATCGTTTAAAGACAATACATCACTGTGGGAGATAAGGGGAGAGAAATGATAACACGGGTATAGGTGACGCGATAAGAGAAGGCAAAATCTTACTGCGCCCGTTTTCAACGTTTTTTGAAACTTACAATTTTTTTTTTTAAACTACCTTTATTTAAAGAAAGTAATATTTAATATGTTTGGGTACTTTTTAATTTTTAAAAATAAAAACAAGAAATCTATGCAATCTTATGATATTTGCACATGTTTCAATTTGTAAATACTATTTCCAAAAAAAAACCTTAGCGCCTTGTGCTTGAAACTGGGAATCAAGTCATAGCGGAGTGGGTATTCGAACCGGGGAACTCAAGACTCAGAGACGGCGACGCTACCTTTGATTTTATTTTTATTTAAAATCATCATCCTACCATATTTGCTCCCTTTGTGGAGAATATGGATTCCATAAACTGCCTCCAGGTCAAGCGAGCGGCCGCCAGCCCAAGTCAAAATGCCGACGAATTGACAACAGTGGACGACCAGGACGGCGAGAACCTGATGCCTTCTAAAATAGGCAAGCATGGTTAAGGCTCTCGGGAGGCATTCGTAGTATATGGCCTAGCCAGCCGAAACGCCTTCGCCGGATGACAGTAGATACCAAGGGTTGCTGTGATGATGGTGATGATTTTATTTTAAAAAAATATAAGTGTTCTAAAACAATGTATGTTTTATTTCATACTTATGGAAATTTAATTGGTACGCTAGGGGACGTGTTGACTCGAAATGACGGGCTGGAAAAGTAGGCCAGTGACTAAGTTGGAAATAGTTTGTAGAAACCATATGCCTTACATGAGCGATACGAGATTAATGATAATAATAACAATGGTTAATTATAATTCCATTTGATTTTGCTGATGAGATATGATTAATTTGACGATCTATTTTTACGATAGTGTTTTCACAGAATTAACTTAACACAAATATCTTCTCTATGTATGAAGAAAAAAAAACAAAATTGAATAGCAAAGTGAAGTAACTATACCAATTCCAAGCGTTTATTTTACTTTTGACAGCTCGATTATGTATCGATTAGGGATGTCCTAATGCGTTACCGAATTGATTTCTCATAAAAATCGACATTATTTATGAAGAATTTTAATCAATTTAACACATTTATATTTTATTTTTGCTCAACATTTTGTAGTTTATAAACATACCCAGACGTTTAAAGCAGAGTTTATATTACAAAAGCGCTGTCGTAAAAGTTTTTTTTTTTTTTAACAGTCTTAATTCAATAAAAAATATTACAAAAAATACATATATTTCTTTACAAAAGAAACTTTAAATACAGTCCCGATAAACTCCTTAATTGGAGTTTGTCATCGGGTGCAGGAGCTACAGAAAACCCAAATATGCATAGGACTATTTTATTGTCGTAATGTAAATTGAGAAATTCTGTGTCGCGACAAACAAACAAAGAAAAAAAAACAAATTTTAATTTAATTTAAATCACATTTAAAATTTTTTCTCTTTGCATAAGTAGGCTCAATAAACATCGATATCGATAAATATCGGAGCTTAAGAACATGTGCTTCACTATCGTAAAGAAAAAAACAGGAAGTTTTGCATTTTTTGGTCTATGGTTGCCTGTCAATAATTACGGAACTGTCAAAAGTAAAATAAACGCATGGAAATACTATAGTTGTGTCAATGCATTGTTATGAAAATTTACAATATCGTACAGTACATTGTAATTTGAGAACATACTTATAATGCCAGAACAATGCCAAATGTACTACGGAACAATTAATAAAACAATCTTTTTAGATGGAGATTTATCTGCGGGACGTGGACTTGACTTGGGAGGATGCACGGGACCTGGCGGCCAATCGCTTGGCCTGGAGGCAGTTTGTGGAATCCATATGCTCCACAAAGGGAGTGGATATGGTATGATGATGATGGTGATTTACATCTTAGGTACAGAAAATGTTTTTTGGGATTTTCGTAATAATTATTATGCCCGTAATTAATTTTAAAACTATCGCTATCGGGATTTCCCACCAATACGGGTCATTGTATGGTACGGTACGTTTATTAATATTTTAATCAAGTTTTGATGTAAGTAGCGGCTTAAACAAAAAAAAAGAACAATAGCCGCCATTATGGTTTAACGCATCAACTACATAAAAATATTCAGTACGACCCTTTTTGTGCACTTAGGAGACGGGTGCTTTTAAAGCTTCCGTCTGCGGTCAATCCGTTTTTACATTTGTACGAGGAATCTTTTGAATTTTAATTATTTTATTTTTCACAAAAAAAAAAATCAAATATTCATTACTATTCACACAAAAAGAAACGGAATTTTAAAAAATAAGTCACTTCCTTATTGGCGAATTTGCAAATCGTACATTTGTAATTTTAAGTATATAAATTAAAATTTGAAATGATTATACACCTATTTTAATTATAACAATATTATACCAGTAAATATAAATATGTTTGCTTGGAGTAAATTGCATTAATTGCACTTCGGGGGATGATGTTCAAATATTTAGGATTATCTAGAAAACATTATTGACATTATCACCGATTTCTAATTAATAATTAGGCCACTTAACCCAGCCAATGACAGGTCATAAGCCCTGTAAACGCCTAGATAACCCACATTCGTTTCAAGAGTTTCTCTGTCTCTGTTGGGATATCAATAATAATAATGATACCAATTAGAAACAATGATGGAATATACACACGGTGTAACAAAACTCGATGTACAAGCGGGAAACCAGTGAATCTACAACATTTTTTCGGAAATTGATTTTATGGTTACCTATTTGCACACTAATTTGTGGAAGGTCACCTAGTTGGTGGCCTAATAAATAGGTATTTATGTGGGTGCACAGAAGGAGAGAAAGTAAAACAGGTACTTACGATTTGCAATACAATGATTTATTCACAAAACTAATCTACTGAAGCTAACACTGCTACAAACTAAATTAGGCAAAAACGATGCGAAATACACGTTGGCGGGAATTCTGTGCCCAAAATCCGCGTGCGGTGACGAAGGAAGTCCAAAAGATTCTCGTCGCCAGTTTGGCGAGTTCGTACGTTTACGTCGGCGTTCGGCAATTGTCAGATCGTGCCGTCATTGACAATTTATTCAATATGTCCCTTTATTCAGTTAAAGAGAAAATAAAGCTGATGCTCAACCAAAACTGAAAACACGCTTTTGTTTAATGTATTTATTATTGTTGTTGTGCAGGAGAAAATAATGTATGTAATTGCCATATCCAGACATCCACACACACCCTCACTCGCCCATTCACCCTGACACACACACACACACACCCTCGCTCAAACATCCCCACACCTACAAGGCACTTAATTGGTTTATTTTTTATTATTGTTATTTCTGTATTATTTCATATTGTAACTGTATGTGTCCAAAACCAAAATAAAATAAAATAATATTTGGAGTAAATTTTGTATTTTTTTTTTTTATTTGACCCATATTTTTACGTAGGTACTACAACCAAGTAAAACTAAAATAAATTATTGCCACCCTTCAGCGTATAAATGTGCACCTACAATATTGACTATTCTCCTTAAGTGTGATCGCACCCTTGCGATAAAACTGGCGCAACCGCTAACTTTACGAAACATAATTTTTTCAAATTTTGTTTTTTAAAAAAACTAATCTAAAACACAAACGATTTATTGGCATAGATACAGTACAAAAACATAGTTTTCTCTTATTTCTGTTGCAAGTATAATATTCATATTGCTTGCATTTCATTTAACACATAACGTACACGAGGTCGCGGGTTCGATTCCCGCAGGGGAAGCATGAAATATTTATTTACATTCGATTTCCATAGTAATATTATATGTGTGATACCTTGGACTGGTGCAGACGCGCATGACTGATCATCTTACCTATATGTAATTAAATCATCAGTATACACTGCACTGGGTGTACCAATGCAGTGCCCTATGCACCATTAGTAGTAGTTGATCAAGCATGAATATATTTATAACGCGGTAGCGGTGTGTTAAGGGATATTAAAACCGAACGTCATCAAGTAGGATATTAATTTATTGGTAAAAAATTGCGTTAAATGATGACATCATCATCATCATACCATATCCGCCTAGCCAGCCGAAACACCTTCGCCGGATGACAGTAGATAACAAGGGTTGCTGTGTCCGTTGCCTCACTTCTGTGTTCCTTACAAAGTCAAACCACCGCACACCCAAAATGATTCTAAGACACCTATTCGTACGTACATAAGTATTAATAATTTTTATTTCGGATAAGCCTTCAGAATAGTTAAGAAACCAACGGTTTTTTATTTTTCAAGTGACTTGATGAATGCATACAGTAATAATAGGGTTGTTCCCGATAGCATGAATATCCTTCAAAACGTTATAAATATTTAAAGTATATTTTTACAAATCCAACGATATAAAACACAATGATCAAAAATGTTGTTTTCATTTATAAATTTATGTTTTAAAAACACGAAATTACGAGTGACTTTTAACGCCCGTTATTGTCTAATGACGTCATACCCGTTTATTATGAAAGGCGGGAAATTCATAACGAAGTCAGCGCCCATATTGATGTGACGTCACACCCCATGCGCGCCAAATGGAGGAAAAAACGCTATTTCAAACCGCGCTAGAAAATTCATATGACATCGTAAAAATAAATAAAAAATTCCCTTGATATTGTTATTTTTTTAATCAATTTTTTGAAATATAAAATCGGAAAGAACCCAAATGTGTGATTTTTTAAATCTTTCTATTGATTTGTTAATTTTAAATAAATTATTATTTGATAGGGTTAAGTTAGGTTAGGTTAGTATGACATTGGTTCTCATTTTCTATTGTCCTACAATGTTATGTGTATCTAAGCATAATAAATTGAGTCAAGATCAACAAGATGGAGAAACCTGGTCACCGAACTGTCACACGAATTAATGCCAGCAGCCTGCAGAGCAACCCAGTAATTACAGGTAGCGAGACGGTCCACATGCAAACTGTGTGGAGTCAGGTTGATGGTATCATTAACCCATAGATATATACATGGTGTAACGAACCTAGTAGTACAACCCGAAAACTGGTGAATCTATATCATATTTGGAGTGGAATATGTAAAATGACTTTAATCTGAAATTGAAAAAAAATTCTTATTAAAATGCGATTTTTTTTCATTTTATTATTCATGATCCATGTCTTCAATTTCTACAAGTGATACGAGCGGCTTATGATAACTAAAGTACGAGACAAAAGTTTTTGTTTCGATTTTATCTATACACCGTGTCCACGATGAGACCGCGAAACTCCGGAGGGTGATTGTTCATGGTATTCTGAGAAAAAAATTCTAA